>JAXGGA010002380.1:0-124036 GCA_038373865.1 Uloborus plumipes | reverse complement strand
TCGTAAAAAGGAGAAGTATTTTCATGCATCTTAAAAAAGTCTTAAAACGGCTTTTAAAAGCTCATTCAGGCCCATAAAAAGGGTTTACCCGTCCACTGAAAGTACTAAATGGTTTTACTACTTGACAATAAAAAGAAGAATAGTTGAAATTTAAGTCAATTGGCCTCTGAATAGTCTAAAAACTTTTCATTTGAACTTTTCCAATTTGCATTTGGGATTTTTTTAAATTTATAATTTCTACTGAAATTATTATTTGTCATGTGGGATGACCAAATCCACGAATTTATTCTTTACATCAACAAGTAATTTAGCTTGCTAAAAAAGTTAGATCCGAAAAACATACTGTCTACAAACTTCTGAGAGCTAGTGCAACCAAATAATCTAGCCTCAAATAAAAATTAAGCGACCCCTTTCGAAATTGAGTCATTGGATAAATTCACACGTCATATTACAGTTCAAACTATTACACTCCAAGTATTATGCATATTTATTCCTCGTTCAATAATTTTTAGAAATAAAAAAAAGCATGTGTGAAGTAATTAATGAGAGTAAATGTGTAAAATGAATAACTTTCTTTATAGTAAGGTATGAAAGCCAAATATTATGCATTATTAATAAATGCATTCATGTACGGAGGTAACTCTATTTAAATTTCGTCAAAGCAATGAAATCAGCTGATTTGCATAATAAGAGAATCAAAATTGATTTTCCAAATATTATTCTTTTCATTTACGTATGATTTATTCATTACGCACACCCTTGAGTCAGAACTCAAGCCATAACTCTGCTTAATATTTTCCGGGAAAATTCGACCTTTATTTTTTTCTGAATGCCAATCAAAATTTTAATTGAAAAATTCTTTATTCAGGATGATGAGATATTATTAAGCTAAAAGAATGAATTTTTAATTTTCTTCTTTAATCATTTTTTCTTGGGAGCCCTAAGATTAGATTTATAAAACAGCGTGATTTTGCTGAATGGATGTTTGAATTATGTATGGGACGTCAGTTTGCTTGTCATTATTGTACGATTATCATGGAAGACATTAACGTGGTGATACTTTTTAACAGAGATATTGTTATCAGAACCAAAATGGCTGGATGAAAATCTGTGTAGGATATTTTCTTTTTCATCCGATTAAAAAAGTACTGGCCATCAAATTGTAATTTTACTTATGAGAGAAAAAAGGTTTGCAGGTAAACCTGAAAATAATAGCAACAATAATTCACGTACTGAGACGAGGTACTGTTGTTCATGTTCCGGGTATTGTATTAACGTCTGTTCTGCTTGGAGCAAAGAATTATCTAACAATTAGTTTTTATGCCGACTTTCAAAACAAAACCAGTTATGTACGACAAATAATAGCCATTCTCTTCTTATGTAGGCGTGCATTCAAAATGCTAATTCACACGTTTATACCACTCCCAAAACACATTATTAAAAATACAATTAACTGTAGCAAGTGCACCCACATCTCGATCATAGCATCCTAAGACTGCAGTTTCGTCCTTATTGTGGACTCCTCAGTTAGGAATAGCCAATGATCGAGCTGGAGGCAAAGATCCTCTTATTGTAGCTAAGATTGCCAACAAACTGGTAGATAAAGTGAATTTATCTTAGTCATTGCATATTACCCAGCTTCTGCCTTCGAATTTCGAGTTGAGCCGCACCATGGTTTGCGGACGCTCGCTGGTAAGCTAAATTCACTTTATCTACCGGTTGTTGGCAATCTTAGCTACAATAAGAGGATCTTTGTCTCCAGATCTGCCATTGGCTATTCCTAACTGAGGAGTCCACAATAAGGACGAAACTGCAGTCTTAGGATGCTATGATCGAGCTGTGGGTGCATTTGCTTCAGTTCTGCCTTAGCCCTGGCTTATGGGTGGTAACTCATTGCATACAATTAACTGTGCTCAAACTTTTCGTCTTTTCAAAAATCAGTATTTTATAGTTTTCTTGTACTGCTGTAAAATTTTAAAAGGGAACTTTACTAGTTTTGATTCTAAAGCACTCATATGTGAATTTATGCTGTTAGGTTTGCTTCAAAACTTTCTCCAGTTCTAAGTGGAGGACAAAGCATCATTGATTTTTATGTTTATGCCTTTAAACATACCTTAAAATTTGAAAAATATTTTAACGTTGATGTTTTAGACTATGTCATCAGCATTGTTTCTTACTCTCTGCGTGATGCACGAATTCTGCACGCATAAATTTAGGCGCGTGCATTTTACGCCATTCGAGCTGTTGTTATACTTTTATACTTAATTCTTGTCCACATCAAATTCACAATGATCCGAAAAGTTTTCTTCAGCTATTTTCAGCGTTGAAGTGTGTAAGTACCCTTTTCAACTGACTTTAGTTAACTCAGCTCCTTGGCCAATTTAGGTTTTAACTGACCAAGGAAATTTTACGTAGTTCATTTCGTCTAAATTTATGTTAACAATGGATTTTCTGTGTTTGTAGTGGGCTGCTGCTAAAACTGTGGAATATTTTCTTTGAATTTCAGATTAGTCGCGAGTGCGCGAAATAGTTTTTGAAGGGGATTAAAGCGTTTGTTGTTTTCTTTTTTATTCTTTTGCTGTTATTTCAAAAGTTTAAGCGTTTAAATGTTATCTTTTTTGTCTTGTTTCTACTTCTTCTTTGTAGCACATGAGTTTTTAGATGTTAAAATTAAAATAAAATTGCATAACAGTCAGCTTTTCATATCAGGAAGTTAGTTAAAGTCATGTTGGTGCATCGCGTTTTAACAATTCCTACCAAGGGCATATCCAGCTTGTGATTAAGGAGGGGGTCATTTTCGGAAAAGGGGAGGAGGGGTAAAGGGCAGTTTTTGAGCAAAAATGGGGGCGTTTGCAACTTTTTCGAAATATTAGACTCAAAAAATGCAGTTTTATGCTATATTTGGTCGTTTAGGGAGGGGGGAGAGGTCATGACCCCCACCACCCCCTTCCTCTGTATCCGCGCTTGGTTTCTACACAGTGTTTAAATTTCACTTTAGTTCCCATTTTGATGGTCTAAAAATGCTTTTAAAGCACTTAAAAAATCGCAAGAAAGGTAGTGAAAAAAGATCTTCAAAGTTAACGAAGAAAATGTTTTTTACTGAACAATTGAATATAGTTTTAAAATGATAACTCTTTCACACAGCTGCAATTGCTTGGATACATGAAGGAAAATTGATTTAAAACGCTTTTCAATTAAGTCACTGCTAGTGATAGTGATTGCATTGAGTTGTTAAATTCTTTCTCATATCTTTAAATGTAAAAGAGAGTTTCGAGCCCGAAAGCAAAATTTTACATCAGCAGAAGTTGCTTTAAAAATTTATACAGATGTGACAGGTATCCATCAATACAAAGAAATCGACTCAGGTACTGGTAATTATGATTTTTTTTTTGAAATTGGTGATAGTCAAGTTTTGAGGCTTGTTGATTTCACATGGAATGACCCAGCTCTGTCTCAAAACTAAGCTTTCTTTTTGACTGCATTTTGTTAAATTTTCTGGGAGAATATATTTGTTAAACGTTAAGTAGACGAAGCGTACATTAAGTGAAAGAACTTTACTTGTCTCATGAAAAATGAGTGGTACTTGCCCCACAATATGGGACGCACTTGCCCCAACTTACTTTTAAGAATGTGAAACTGACCCGTCATAAAGACAAATTTTAGTTAGGGTATTTAATCAAAATACAACATGAATGTTATTATACTCGGGAACTTTAAAATAGGCGTATCACTTTTAGAAATTTTGCGTATCTCCATGGAAACCGTACGAAAGAAAACAGCTCCACTCTTTTTTTTATGCACCGCTGTTGAGGCATTTCATTTATTTTATGCTTATCGAATTAGGCTCAAGCTTTTATTAACATCCTCATCTCCTCAGTTATTATCCTCAACGTTTTCTAACAAACCTAGTCACACATTGATACAGCGAAAATTTCTAAGAAAATGTTGTGCTTTATTAACGTTGATTTTTCAATAGAATAACTGTTTACGCACAGAGCAATTTTAACCGACCGCATTTAATCATTGTTGCAAAAGCTAAGGGGAGAAAAAAGTCCATAGCGCCGTAACTATGACAACCATCAAGGGAAAGTGCTGAGAGTGGGAAATTAATTTTACTTTGAGCCGCCAGTTCTCGTTACGCAGGGTATAGTAACTATTTCTAAATAGGAACAATTTACCAAGCAATTTGCTGACATTAATTGTTTGATGGTATCTTCAAATTAGAGTTTTAAGAAGACATGTAAGTTATCCCTGATTGTGTTTCGGTTTCATCTATCGAAAAAAATGTTGATCTGTACCAATAGAAATTATTATTTTACTATACATATACATAACACATTCGATGTGTGTCGAATGTGTTACATTCGACACACATCGAATATGTTATGTATGAATGTGACACATTTGATTCGGGCAGTAGCCTCTTTAGGTCAGCATTCTTATTACTCTCAATGGATGCACTTACCGGAACGTACCCGAAATAAGATGTGTTGGAAATAAAATGTAGTAATTTAAATTTTATTATCTTGTTAACCTCAATTCGAAAAAGAATTTACACCCCTAAAAATATAAAAAACGAATGTTTCTGTGAGAATGACTCATATAGTCACTATGTATATATATTGTTTATTAATAGTGTGTTATTGTCAGGACTGCGCAGCATTATTTTCCCAAGAGCTGTTACTTACAAATAACCGAAAGTTGGAGATAGAATTTTATCTGGTCATTAAAAACAACATTTAAAAGTATTTTACATATAAAATAAGGAAAAAAGAAAAAACAGCATGAAATCTATATTTCCTCTAATTAGCAAAATTCCTGCAGTGATTTGAAGTTCAACTTAAATAATTTATATTGCAAAAAAAAAAAAAAAAAAAGTTGACGAAACAAAAGTAAAAACTTATTTAAACCAAACGCAAGTGTGAGGATAAGACTCATTAAATCATATGTATTTGGCGATATGCTGAAAAATATTTCTATGTTTTATTGGCTAGCTGATATCATAAATTCATTGCTAATTATCTAGTCGAAATTTGAAAAAGAAACGATGAGTTATATCTTTGGCTTCAAACTTTCGTCTTGCAATTACTGGTATAACAAGAGACTAGAAAGAAAGAGGAAGAGAGTTAAGAGTGAAACATAAGTTTTGTGTCAACTTTGATACCTCTATTAACAGCATAAAAGGGAGGCACCCAATTACTGGAAAATGCAGCCACCTAGCGGAATTTTCGTACGTCATCTACTAAAAAATGCCAGACACATTCCAATTTATATTCAAATTTTGACTTTTATTTATAGAGCAAAAAGTAAAATTCACTGTAATGTATAAAAATAATTTTCTATTAAAAAGTTCTTTCCTTGGTTAGTTAAGCACGTGACTTTTATTTTCTCCTAGAAGTACTTTTTGTAATTTACTGAGTTTTGTAATTTACCGACTCTTTATTGCGGGTATCTTTCAGTTAATTATTTCTCGAATATAAACGCATTCTTTTTTTGCATCGTCATATGCTCCATTCAAAATTTGCTTCTTTGTCTAATCTATAGTTATATGTGCTGCAATGTTACACGTCTAATATGTGTCCAGCAGAATTTTGTTTTGTTGCGTTAAAAATTTTAAGATTAACAATTTAACAATGCAAAAATTCATTTGCAAAAATATGTTACAAATTTTTGTTAAACTATGACTTTAATTATAAAATTTGATTCCTGAATAAAAATAAATAAAATGAAAACGTAAGTAACAATATAAGTTTTTTTTAGCACCTTGTAGAGTGCGTGCACCAATGAAGGGACCAATTGTTGCCATTTTCATGCAATATTTATCCAATGTCAATTTATGAAAATAAAATAGTACACCGAGAACTGAAATAGTTTTAAAATCTTTTTTAAAAAAAACAAAGCAAAATTATTTCCTATATTCTGTTAAAATGAAAAAAATCATTAAAAATATTGTATAAAGCAAATTCAATACTTCAAGAAATGGATTTTCACCTATTTTCAGATACATCTTTAGACTTTTACTCAAATGTTAAAAAATGTATATAAGGGGAAAAAAACTATAAAAACGGGAAAAAAAGACGCATAAAAATAATTTTTGAATACTCTGCATCTACAGCGGAAGAGGAAACCATAGCAAGACGATATGGGATAACGTAAAGAATATCATGTATACATTTTTAGACAATAGATAATATAGCTCTAGTTATAGATTGATGAGAAAACATGTACGAGAGACCCTACTGGCCAGATTAAAAAGTTAGCAAAGAGGTTCATCCGTTGTTGATGAAATGCTTATTGTTTAAAGATAATGCGAATCTAATTGAATCGTTTATTTCGAAAAGGTAACATCTCTATTTTGATCTCCTCTGTCTCTTTAGAAAATTAAACAGCGCACGGTTATATTTTTGAATGTCATAATCAATGAAAAAATGCCTTTAGTTAAGTACACAATTACTGCAATAATTTACCAAATAACCATTGATTATGACATTCAAAAATATAACCGTGCGCTGTTTAATTTTCTAAAGAGACAGAGGAGATCAAAATAGAGATGTTACCTTTTCGAAATAAACGATTCAATTATGTAATACACTGTAAAAAATGAATGTTGTTTTTATAGTATAATACAGCTAATTTTATAGTAATAAATTGTAAAAATTGTTAATTTTACAGTAAAAAAGCAGTAAATTTACTAACTTAACAGTGGTAAACTGTAAAATTGATAGTTTTACAGTAATAAACTGTGAAATGGCTAATTTTAGTTTTTTACTGTGCATTTTACAGTTTTAAACTGGAACCTCTGCTGCCAGTAGTATACTGTTATTTTTACAGTATAATAAAGCTAAATTTTACGACAATAAACTAAAATTTCTAACTTTACTGTAAGAAACTGTAAAATTGATAGTTTAACAGTTCACTACTGTGTATTTTACAGTTTTAAATTGGAACCTTGGCTGCCAGTATTATACTGTAAACACAGTAGGTCATTTTTTGCAGTGAGGAATTTAACACTTCTAGTCTTCGTAAGCTGTTTTGTAAAAAACTGATATGCCTGTTTCCGCGAAATTGTCCAAACGCAAAAGTTAGAAAAACAGAATAAATCATTAAAACATTGCATTTGTCTATAGCTCAGTCTTCTAGATGTAGAATACGGTTTTTCAAGATTACCTATCTACTAAATTTCATGTTTATATACAGGGTGTCCACTCCAATCGTGGACCAATAGCTAATTTCTAAACCGTTAGAGGTAAGCATATAGTTTATTTAGGAAAAAATCTCCAAATTACGAAAGGAATTTCGGGTCTATTCAATGTTTTTCAAAAGATCAAATTTTGAAAGAGTTACGAAATTTAAATTTTTATACAGCCCCCCAGTCCTATCAATCATATTTAGTAAAACATTCTTGACACTGTAACGTTTAAAACTAAAAAAAAATCACTCTTCTACCACAAAAATTGACCGAGTTATGACGTTTTGAAAAATCAAGATTTTGCATTATTTCATGACGTCATCGAGAGATCGCTTAAGAGACCGTATGCGAAATCATTCAAAAATCTTGATTTTTCAAAACGTCATAACTCGGTCAATTTTTGTCGTAGAACAGTGTTTTTTTTAAAGTTTTAAACGTTACAGTGTCAAGAATGTTTTACTAAATATGATTGATAGGACTGGGGGGCTGTATAAAAATTTAAATTTCGTAACTCTTTCAAAATTTGATTTTTTGAAAAACATTGAATAGACCCAAAATTACTTTCGTAATTTGGAGGTTTTTTCCTAAATGAACTATATGATTATCTCTAACGGTTTAGAAATTAGCTATTGGGCCATGATTGGAGTGGACACCCTGTATATTCTAAATAACATTTTCTTCTATAGCTATCTCAAGAACAAATGCATTAATGCTATACTTTATAAATTAAGAAAAAAGAAGGAATAAAAGATAAAACTTTCAGATTGAAAACTAATTTATGCATAGATACAAGGTTTCATATTCTGCCAAAATAAAAATTGCTTACATGAAAAACAAACCGTGTGGAAATATTTTGAAAAGTATACAATGTACGGAAAAAAAAAATGCACGCACAAAGACCAAACCTATTTAAATTATGGAGAGGGAAGGGCGGGAGGCACTAGTTAACTGCGGAAGTTTTTAATGAAGTTCGGGCCGTACATTTCATTATGTACGATACATCCTTAACGTAACAATACATTTTTTTTATTATGTTAAAAAAAACTGCAAGCAACTTTCTAGACTTGGTTAATTATTGTTCATGCATATCAAGATAACTAGATATTCGAATCAAGCATTTTTAGAGATGAAAATGAAGGAAAAAAAATAATAAAGCAATCCTCTTAACAATATTCCGTTAGCTGATAGCTCCATAAGTCTAGACTTTAATAAACCCCCCATGTCTCGTTTTCGAAATATGTTGGAATACTTTTAATATTTTCCTCAAAATTATTTTCTTTTTTGCCAAGTTAAGAGACCAAGGTAAAATATGCAAATTTCAAGTTTATGTTCTAATGTTGTTTTCCGACACTAAAATCATGCATTATAAGACATGTTTCGGAGAAGCGAGATTTTATTTTCCTTGAGGCAATTTTCCAGGTACTGCTAATTACATCAAAACATCTTAATTGCACATGTCTCCTCCGGTAATGAAGCTTGTGTTTGAGAAAATCGATATTCAGAGTTGGTTGGCACCAAGTTGATGTTGCATTGCAAAAACTTATGAAGAGATTTGTCGCCAAACTCCTTGTATGCAAATTCCCAATAAAAATATATAAATTCTTTAGAACATGTGTTGCCTACAGCTGTTGTATATGCAGAAGTTATTTGTATATCTAGGCATGTACATATAATAGGACGCAGGGTTGCCAAATATCCCGGATTTTAAGGGACTGTCCCTTATTGTGGACAACTGTCCAGCGTCCCGGAGAATATTGATACACTGAAAAAAATGAAGTGTTATTCTTACAGTATCATATTGGCTGCCGATGTTCCAATTTAAAACTGTAAAATGCACAGTGATAAACTGTAAAATTAGCAATTTTACAGTTTCTTACTGTAAAGTTAGCAAATTTAGTTTTTTGCCGTAAAATTTAATTGTGTTTGTCTGTAAAAACAATAGTATAATATTTGCAGCTGAGGTTCCAGTTTAAAGCTGTAAAATGCGCGGTAGTGAACTGTTAAATTAGCAATTTTACAGTTTATTACTGCAAAATTAGCAACATAACGGTTTAGTACTGTAAATTTAGCTGTATTATACTGTAAAACAACAATCATTTTTTACAGTGTACGAGACAGCTTAAGTCCCGTATTTTAGCTAAGAGTAACACTTTATGCGAGTTACTTTGTAAAACGAGACAGTATTTTCTGAGAGAAAAAGTGAAACGAAAAAGGAATAAAAAGAGAAAAGAACATTACGTGGAAGCAAGCGTAAAAATTGTTTGAACCATTATATTTCTCTCTCCAGAAGTAGTAATGAAATAAAATTGTAGAGTGGTTAATATTATTTTAATAAATTATTGCATATGATAAATAAAAACCACTTTTCACTAAAACAATGTTCTTTTCTTTTCAAACCGTCTTTTTAAGTTTTATTTTTTCACCGTGTATAGAAAAATTTCATTTTGTGTTTTTTTGTTGTCAATACAGATAATTATTCTGAAATTATTAATTAACCTTGTTTTTTTTTTACATTTTTATAGCATGTAATAGCGAAACATAGCTGAATTCCGTACTTCTTAAATACCCCTTTTACTTTTACTTTACTATCCTTCTCCAAATTAGGCTTTTGAAGATAATACAGAATATTTTATTCATGAGATATATTCTACGAAAATTGAATTTAATTTTCATGGTGGGAAAAAAACCCTGCTATTTCCATAACTTTGCAGAGGATTTAAAACTACCTATTCTTTTCATCCAAAATAAAAATTAGGAAGGGAAAATGGTGTTACTCCATGAAAGAATTCGATCAGTTGAACAAACAGTCACTTACCGAGAATCAAATCAGGGAAGAAAGTGCTGAGGTATTATTCAAATAGAATTTAAGCTCCGTCATCCTCTTTGGAATTTTAAGACGTTGATGTACGAAATATTGCTTTGATGTAGAAGTAAATCTCTATCAATAATTTATTTAAATCCTCCGAAGTACGATAGTTTTAAAATTCGGATGATGATCAGTGAACAGTTCATAAATATTTAACAGATAACAAGAGATATTTCGGTTTACATAGGAATTGTTTTCGGATTATTTATATAAAGTTTTTTGTTACTTTGACCAAAAAAAATTTTTTCGTTTGTTCTGTAGGTTTTGAAAAAAAAAAGAAAAGAAAAAAAAAGAAAAACAGTTTCAAAGATAAATTTAGATTGCCGCGTTAAAGCTCTTCATACTAGTTGGAATATGAAGTGTGTATTAGTATTGAAATTATAATATTTTAATTCATTATTTATTCTCTTTTTTTTATACATTAGTTCTCACAGAATCACACCTAAAAAGAAAAGATTAAAAGAAATTTGCAAAGGGGGTAAAAAAATATATAGCTAGGGATGGAAGACACAACGCACATTTATTAAACTAATTCCCATGTGTTGTAATTTGTTTTAAAATCTAAGTAGAACTTTTTTAATTATTAGTCTTCGAGAAATTAACTTTTAACATCAGCGCGTTAGGTATTGGGCACCTTGAGCTAGGGATGTAACGAATAGTGATTTGGCTGAATACAGAATACCGAATATTCTGCCTCTACCCCACACACAACCAAGGCCGAATAGTTTATTTGTTTTTGCTTGAAAACAAAGCATATGTTTCATTTAAAGCATAATTTTGTTAAAGAGTTCAATATGCAATATTTTTGAGCAATTTTTTAAACATTGGTAACATTTGCTCAAATTTTAAAAATATTCGACCAAAAAGTTACCAAAAAGAAGAATGTATTTGTAGGAATATACTAACGAAATCGCAAGCTAATTACAAAGTGAAGTAGAAACCTCAGCTCCTTGTGGAATAAGATAAATTGACTTATCGTTTATGCAAAAAACAAAATAAACTTTTATGAGGTGAGAATTAAATTCTGTACCTTAGAACCAGACTAACGTAAGTCCATTTTCATAACTTTTCAGTAGAGGGCGAAAACGATTGTCGAATGCATGCAAAGGATGGGACTCGCGCTCCTTTAATGCTGCTAAATAATTATGAAGGAATTTCTTTTATAGAATAACGTTCTCATGGGTCGATGCGGAATAAGATTCTACATACAATGAAGCAAAAAAGTGAAAATCGCCATTTTTGGATTTACGTCGTTCTGGTTCTGAGGTACAGAATTTTCTAAACTATCGCAATTGGCCAGGAAGTACCTTTCAGAACCAGGGTTACACTACATGCACCAAATGTAGTGAACACTTATTTTCAAAATTTGGTAACATTTTATGAAGAAAAGGAAAATGAAAGAGACCTTTATTCAAAAAGTGCTGAACATATTTTTATCTTTTTCTGAACTATAATCTGTGTTTTTACAGAAAAAACATCACTACAGAAAAAACATATGCTTTTTATAACTGTGAAGACAAAAAATAATATTTTTAAAATGTTAAGCAGGGAAAATAGTGAATTTTAAATTCTCATATTCATTTTTTTTTTGAATATGAAAAAATTTGGAGCTAAACATAATTATCTCATATACAATTTCATTTTTATACATATTTTATTCTGAGAGAGAAAAAAATGACCATTGTTTCATGTATGATTTATGCTCATATTTAATCAATTTGAATCTTTTACGTATTAGAATTATGCAATACACTACTAGCTCGTTTATTCCATCTATGAACTGATGGATGGAATAAACGAGCTGGTGGTGTATTAGCCCTGGCTTCGGGGCGGCTACTTATTGCTTATTGCTTATATTAGAGTTAGTTTCATAAGATAAGTTTTGCAACCTTCGTAATATGCAGAAAAAAGTATTTTGTTCTTCTGTTTTATCCTATAGTTTTGTGTTATTTATTTTATGTGTTAAGATGGTCAAGATTTGTAATGCACACATTTTTAGTTGACAATATAATTAGTGAATATCCTCAAAAGTGGCAATGCATCATAGTGCAACAAGATTTCATATAAAATGCCCATTGAACGTGATAAGTATAAATAAAAATGTATAAAACTTTTAATGATGAAAAATAAAATACATTTTTTGCACAATATTCTGCCAAGGCGGAATAGTAAATTAGGTATTCGACCGAAGCCGAATATTCAGAGGACGGGCCGAATATGCAGAATATTCGTTGCATTAACACCCTAAACCATTGATTGTGTTATTTGCTGGAAACTATATGCCAGGATATTCTTAACCCGATGTTTTAGGATCTTCACGTAAAGAAATAAAAAGATTCCTTTCCAATAACTCCCTTCTTAGGTGGAAAGCAAAAGAAACTTCCATTCCACTTTCTAAGGTAAACTCTCCAAATCATTACCCACTTTCTTTGTCTCCCTCGACATTAAGACATCATCCCATCTTCTTAGTTAACGTTTCAGCCCGTTCGAGCATATGGAGCAGGGAAGATGAATTGGAATTAAGTTCATAAGTACATAGCTCTTTTCACAAACTATTTGTTCCTCTCCCTCCTGTATCTGAGCATCAGTCTTCCTCTCTTTCCGCATTTCGTCCTCATGCCGACCATTCAGAGGGAAGAATGACAATCTGAAAAGAATGATAATAGACGCTTAGACTCTCTGGAGCTATTGATAGAATGACAAAAGGATGGAAATGAATAGATCCGTGTCATTAGGACGAAAAGGCTTTCTTTAAGTAAGAATTCTCCTTATACTTAACATATTTCCCATTGCCCAGTGAGAAGAAGACAATTGATTCGCTTCGCTAATAAAAATTGAGAACGTTTGAGTTTTGACTGGAATGGTGGTTTGTCACTTGGTGTAGTTATAAAATGTTTGCTTAGATATTTCCACATGGTGGTGGGTTTATAGTTAGTAATTGTTTCCTTCTTCAGTGTAAATAACTGTATATTTATAAATAAATTCATTGTGTTTTCATTAAGATTTCAGTCATCATTTGAGAAAGTTTGAAGGTGCGACGGACTTGTAACAATATGTAGGGTGTGGTAAATTGCATGCATTTTTTTTTTTGTTTTCAATATTTGTTTCGATTAAGTTTTCAATTTGTTTCGAAGTTTTGTCTTTTTTATAGCCTACTATTCATTACGCCGGACCGTCTGACCCGGTAAAAGCAAAAATATGCAGTAATAAAAGGAGAAATTAAGAATTTATTTGTTTGAGAAGATTTGCTATAACATGGCAACTTTTCCTGTAACGTTTAATGTTTGTGAACATATCAGCTAGAATTTGTATTCAGGATAAGGATTCTACAAGTATTTGATCCTAGCTGTATAGTAAACTCAGTGTAGTAAAGCAAAAAATGAATTTTTTCATTAAAGATTTAGACAAAAAGATGAATAGTAGAGTTATTATTAGTTAGTTTATTTATTTGAGAGAAGATTTGCTATACTGGAAGATCTATTCTATTAGAGAATAAGCAAATCGAAAACCTTGTTTTTGTTATCAATCAGCAGAAGTTTTTTGACTTAGTTATTCTAGCCACATTATTGGAACGCTCCTACCGTTCCGAATCCAACCATTTGTTTTTGCAAATTCCCCCAACCGGTAACATATCCTCATCCATGACTATTCAGACACAATTAGCGATGTATTAAGCAGCACAGAGTTTCATATTCAAACAATATTCACTGATAATGACAATCAACTCAAGAGATATTGTATCTCAAACATTTTAGCAATTCAATTAAGCGTAGCAGTTGCAGGCCGAGGTGTTTTAATGAGATAAAACATTCTGCATAGAATTCGCGCTTTGAAATACCCGCCGGGACTGGAGTGTCTTTGTAACCTTTAATCGGATCGGCGAAATGCGTTCACTGGAGGAACATTAGTTAACAATTGAGATGGTCCTGGATTAGGCTTAGGACAGTATTGCCACCAGTTCATTCACTCGGTATTTATATTGGTATTTAGATACTTTTGAAGAAATTCGTTCTTTTTAACCCTTCAAACACCATGGGAACATTGTGTAGACACAATGTAGGACAGTATTGCCACCAGTTCATTCACTCGGTATTTATATTGGTATTTAGATACTTTTGAAGAAATTCGTTCTTTTTAACCCTTCAAACACCATGGGAACATTGTGTAGACACAATTTATTTTAGGAAGTATCGAATAAAATGGTTTATATATTAAATTTTTTCAGAGTAATTGGGACATCAGTGTCTTACCATTAGAGAGAAAATAATGTTAAGAACTATACTGTAATTTTTTTCTTTGAAAACATCGCAAATGAAATATATCTGCATTCATATTGCTATATTTTTACTTTTATTCAAAATTACTTTTCATTCAAGATAAACTCATGTTTGTGAAAATTGCAACACCATGAAGGACTTGCGCGACTGGGCTGAAATTTTCAGCAAATGCAAAGTAGGGTATGATATGTAAATGATTAGAATGTTAGACTCGTAGCGCATGCGTACGCTGAGCTGCGCCCTCTGAACGCCGGATTTATCCGAATAAATAGACGGTTGCAGCAAGGCGTGTATGGTTATAGGTGGTTAGCTGCTTGTGATAAACGTTAGCTCAGACTATGCCTCTTCAACGAAAAAGAGAGGTTGCAACAGCTTACGAAGTTTGAACGGGGGCGGATCATGGGCCTTCAACAGCTTACGAAGTTTGAACGGGGGCGGATCATCGGCCTTCAACAGCTTACGAAGTTTGAACGGGGGCGGATCATCGGCCTTCGTGAAACTGGATTGTCTTATCGTAAAGTAGTCGCTCGTGTGCAGCGCAAAAGCAGCACAGAGATGCGTGTTTGGAAGCAGTGAACGGACGAGTGTCGGACAACTCGGAAATCCGGGAGTAGACCCCGAAATGTGACGTCAGAGCACGACACTTGATCCGCATGGTGGTGAGGTACCATACAGCTTTTTCTAGACAACTGGCAGCACAGTGGTCAACAGCTACGGGTGTTTCATTGCGTACTTCACCAATTCGTAGACGTCTTCTTCAGCGTGGACTGCTAGCAAGGACTCTTTTATACAGGATCCCCCTCACGCTAAACCATCGCCTCCTGCGGCTACAATAGGGCAATCAGCAGTGGGACTGGCATGCTGATTGGCAGTATGTTGTGTTTTCTGACGAATCCCGCTCTAATTTGTGGTACCATGATGGCCGCATTCGCGTCCGACGCTATGCCGGTGAACGCCACCTTCCAGAGTGCATTATCGAACGTCACAGTGGACACACACCTGGAGTCATGGTCTGGGGCGCCATATCATATCACGGATGCTCTCAATTGCTACGAATTGTGGGTAACCTGAACAGCAACCGGAATATCAGTGAAGTTCTACACCCCCAAGCTGTCCCCTTCCTCCAAGGCTTGCCTGGCGCTGTATTTACTTCAGAATAGTGCCCGCCCTCATGTCGTTAGGACTAGGGATGCACCGATTAATCGGCCATAATCGGCCACTTAGCCGATCATTAATAACCGGAAAAATTGTGCCGATTAAAAGCATTTTGCAATTTTTTTTTTTCGTATACCTTTACTGAGAAACTCTGATGAATAATTTTATCAACAGTAATAATAATCCTCACAGTTGATATAAATTTTTTAATAAATTATTTTTCCTATTTTTATCGTAGACAACGTTGCAACATTTTTCATTCGTCGATACTTTTCTCCTTAGCATAAATCTCTTAGATAACCTCTAATTTTCACGAAGAATGAAAGTCTTGAATTATATGGCTACTAATAATTGAAAAAATAAAATTAAAAGCACTCCTAAATTAGTGATCAGCACAGCCTTCCCTAATTTCTTGTTTTGAATTTTCATGTTTAATTAACATAATTAACAATGTGTTAATGTAATATTATTGACAATAATATGAAAATTGGGTCTAAAAAATTGAATAAAATTTTGAAATTATTTTGGGAAAACTAGGAACATGGGAAAAAAATCTTCTCTCAGGAATAAAGGAAATTAGAATTGTAAAATAAAGAGAAAAAACAGTGATGGTGAAATTGGAGGCATTAAAAACAAACTTGTATTATTAATCGGCTCAGCCGATTAATCGGTAGATTATAAATAGCCGATTAATCGGTAATCGGCCAATTTGCTTATCGGTGCATCCCTAGTTAGGACTGTTCAATCTTTCCTTGCACTTAGTACAGAGCGTGGTCGTTACACAAAAGACTAATTTCAATATATTTTATTGTTTGTTGGCTCTTTCTAAGTTTAATCATTTATTTGTACCACTATCACTCAGTTGTGTATTAAATTTCTTTCAATTATGACGATTCCTTCATGGTGTTGCAGTTTTCACAAACATGAGTTTAAAAAGGTAGGTAAAACCAGTAATTATTCAAATACAGCAGAACCTCATTTCTACGAACTAATAGGTTGCATAGGTTAATGAAAGTACAAATTGAACAAAATTTTCTATGATACAAGTAATTTATAATTTAACAATGTATGTACTACGTTACAACAATGTACAATGTTAAATATATTACAGTACATATTTTAATGCACTTTAAGCAAGGACAAAGTTTTTTTTATTTTATTTTATTGAGGCATGAAATGAAAAAATAAAATTGTCTGAGGAAATGGATTGTGGGTACGCTGAGAGTCTTTTTTTTTTTTAATTTTTTTACTAACCAGAAAACAATACGATTGTATAATAATGATGTTCTTGAAAATAAGTGATGGGTACATTATCTACATAGTTTGTAGAATAGCGAATTTCTGTCCTTAAGTGGCAGTATTAGTACTATATTTGAACTTACTGTACAGCTTGGGGGGAAAATGCTTTTCAGTCAAGGAATCAAATAAAAACACCCCGGACATTTCTTAATATTTTGCTTCAAGTATTTTCATAAAACATAGTTTTGATTAGTAACCGAAAAGTAAACTGTACAAGGATATTTAAAGCTTTTTTTTTCTTTACAAATCTTTATACTTCAGACTTAACTAACTCAGCAAGTTAACTGGTTTCATATTTAACTGGATTCTTATTAATTTTCATTGTTTCGAAAATAAAGGGGTGTTAGTTACAATTAAATAAAACATAGAAAATTTTTAGTTAACGTAGACAAACATATTTCATCAGAAATTTTACCACACAAATATGGACTCAAAATAAGGCTGAGCATATATTTATTGCAATGGAGACCAGAAATATAAAACCATTTTCAAGCAATTTATGTCATATTTTTCTTTTACTACTTTTACTCACAATGTATTAATAAAAAAGGGAAAAAAACGTAAAGGACAGAATTCAATGTCCTATCTTTGCTTTCGTTCCATACATTCTTGAGCGAATCACAAAACGCCGGATTTGAATTCAAGTACGAGTACCTCAAAGGAGTTTCTCCATTTTCCATTTCTATTGGGAAAAATTCATCAATCTCCCATGCTTCAAAACAAGCTACATTTTTTCCCGGTTAGAAAAGGAATTCTTATAATCCCATGTCTCGAGCATTTTTTTTTCCTCTTACCGATGCATAAAGGATTTTAGAAAATAAATCAGTGAATTTTGTTCTTGCTAATATTTACATACGCGAATTTAACTTTGGGACAATAAACATTTCTGAAACATTTTGGAGGATTATTTTAGAGTGCACGTTTCCGAACTGAAACGTTTCGTTTTATGTGTTGATAAGATTGTGGGCTAAACATTTAGCAGGGACGGATACAAGGGGCAATGGGGGGCGACCGCCTCTCACTTGTACTCCTCACCGGTAATTTTTCGATATTGTAGTTCTAAAAATGCAGTTTTATACGAGTTTTAATGAAGTTGGAAGAAAGTTTGGGGTCCTCCCCCGGAAATGTTTCGGAATTGAAGTCCGAATCCTTTGCAATCAATATTTGTAAGCAGGTATGCATAGTAAAAAGTAAGTAATAAATTTTGAAAATGTATTCCTGGATCTGCTCTAATTTTTGGATGTATTTATAGATGTAGTCAGCAACTTTTACGGTTTTGCACGACTACCCCAGCTGCTGGTTTAAAATCATAAATTTTACGTTTTTTTTTTTTTTTTTTTTTTTTTTTTTTTTTTTTTTTTTATATATATAGAGACCCTTTTACCCATGCAGTAATGAGACTTCAAGCTAAAATCTAGCGAACTACTGGAGAAAAATAGGATGATAGTTCAATCTCAAGACTTTCCAAACTTTAAAATGAATTAAACCGGTGAAACTTAATATTTATTCATTCTTAAATGAATACATCCATTTTTTTCGTCGAATTTTAGCGACATATTCGAAACTTTTAGAACAGTTTAATACATTTTTTACAGACTGGTGCACCACTAAAAAGTGACATCAAGGCATTTTTGAGTAATAGACATTTTCCTTTCGACATTTAACACTATTTCATCATAAATTGTGCAGCTGTTACAAAAACTGCAAAATTTACGGATGAAGGGCTCCCTCTTTTCTTGAACTAAATGGAGCTTAAGATATATCATCCCTTCAAAAAAGGAGAGAGAGAGAGAGTAGCTTTGACCAGGCTTTCCGAAAAGCATTGTTTATGCTATAAATCAAAATGTAACAGGTGCCATTTAATCTGAAGTTTTTCCTTTATATCAATGTTTTTATAGGCCAGTTTAAAAAACTGGCAAATCTCAGCGGAAAGCATAATAGGAGAAAAATAAGTATTATCCCAACTTAAAGACATAAAAATGTACTAAAGTGTCTTGCGACATCAAGCGAAAAATAAAAATTCAATTTCTTCGGAAGAATAGTCCAACTTTCCTGAGTAAAATTTTTTGAATATGAAAATGTTTTTTTCGAAATCTAATTACTAGGAAAACACGACTTGAGATTTAAGACGGTGTTTTAAAGTCACTTTGGATGCTATTCCTTGCCTTTGACTTACATCTTGTTGCATGTTTTTTTTTTCACTTGGTATCGCGAGTACGATAATCAAATTTTTATAACTAGAGATTCCAAAGTCAAGGATACACACACAAACACTTTATTTTTTCACTTACTGTATTCCGTACGAATAATAAATTATAAAATTTGGTAAACATTTTGATAAATCGACATTCGGAAACAGATATTCTTTATTTAAAAGGCGGAGAAAAAGTTCTATATCTCTACCCCCCCCCCCCTTGGACAAAAATGTTTAATTGTAAAATTTAGTTATCTTTTTGGCAGGGACCAACTCCCTTGAAGGAATTGGCACCAAAATCTAATGGGCATCAGTTCACACGAGAGACACATGTGTATCAAATTTCGCTCGATTTTATGCAGTAGTTTTTACTCTAGAGTGGTCACAAAACACTCATCTCACACATATAAATACACAAATAGACATTCTCCGAAAATGGTCAAAACGGACACAGAACGCCTCAAAACTAACAAATCTAAAGAAAATAAAAAAATTCTCGAATTCAATACTTTTTCTATATATTAGACATAGAATAAAGTAATACGCTACAAAATAGCTACATGACTAGTGTAATAATGACAAAGATTCAATGGGGTACTAATCGAAAGAGTATCTCGAGACATGTTGGGGACGCAAAAATTATCTACCCTCGACTCCCCATTTTCGAGATTTAAGGCCTTAAAATCGTGTGAAACACGTGTTTTGTGCGTTAAAACGTTAAATAACCACAATTTACTTTTTTGAGCAAAGGTATTTGTTACTAATAGCTAATATTTAACTACTTTGATAATAAACATATATATAAATTTAGGTAACTTAAACAACAAGCTGCTATTTGAACTATATTACATTAAATGCAAGTTAGCATTGCCTCTCGTTTAAATAGTTTGCACGATATTATTTTTCAATAAAAATTTCTAAGTGTTTGAAAAACGTGTTTGAGAAATATTAGTGATATAGTTTCCACTAGTATAATTGTTTATTCAAAGTTTTCTGCGGTTGAATTTTTCGTATCATTTCTTCTTTAAAAATAAATAAATGCATTAGTAAATAAATCAACAAATAATCGAAAAAAAAAAAACTGTGGAAGTGAAAGATATATTTTTGTAAGAACTCTTTTTTTCGCATCGAGCTTGCGTCGAAAAATAAAAAATAGAAAATCACAATCCATGCAGAATAAAGTAACACTAAAAGGGAAAGAGAAAGAGAGCAAAAACAAATCGACTAACTAGTTTAAAAAAAATGAAGAAAGACCATTAAAACTGTTTGAAAACCCGATGAAAAAACAACTGCTTTACGATCGAACTTCTAAAGCAAAAAATTTCTTTTTACATAATTTTTCTGTTGCTTTAAATGCTGTTTTCCGTGACTCTTCCATTTTACAGGTTGAAAGCATGAACTTTTTTTTCTGCTATAAACTTCAATGGAAATGCATCATCTTTTTTGAATTTATTGATATGTGTTCAAGACAGTGCTGTGGTGTATAGTATTCTTGCAGTAGGCTCATCATTTCTCAAAAAATCTGTTTAACTTAACTAGTTTGAAAAACAAATTTTTTTAACAAGAGAGACTGTGACCCGCCTTGTGTTTTAATTTTCAAAAAGTCTAACAACTACTGTACTCTGATATCGATTATATCGTTGACATTTAACAGCCTTCGGTGTTTCATAGCAACACATACATTTGGGGCCCGTCAAAAACGGTAAGTTAGGGAGAGATCTCCACCCCTACTCGTTTTTGAAAGACTAATGTTTTTATCTGCAAGCGTGTGTGGGTTTTGTTGTTTTTCGACAGAATTTCTTTTGAGTATACCATATACCTCCTTTGCTCATCCCAAGAAAAAAAATCAAAATGATAGGCTTGCACATGCATATGAAAAAAAAGAGGGATGGGGCGGGGGTGGGTAGAGTAACCAAGCAGAAAACAAAATCTCTAAAATTTTGAACTTCAACAGCGGCACTAATACTATGAAAAATAAAAACCAGTTAGGGACAATTATTTAAAAATATATATATAATAATGAAATCTAAAAAAAAGGAAGGACATTTAACAATTTCGTTATCGTCCTTCAAATTTAGTAACTGTCTTTAAACAGAACTGAATGACGAATATTTATTCGTTTAGTTAAAAACATAATATTAAATTAAAATCGTTTTCGTTTGACTTGATGCCAAACGGTGCGTAAAAAGTACTAATTCTATTCAAATTTAAGACGAAAAAAAGACAAAAAGTTGCTACAAAACAGTTATTTTGCGTAAGAAATACCACGGTTTGTAGCTTGTTCCAAACGGGATAACTTATGCACACCACGCTCAGGGGCTTTTAGAAAAGCTTCTTCAGAAGAACGTGGTATTCAATATTGTATTCATTACTGTCAATAGGTTAAAAGTTTTGAATCAAGTAACAGCAGAAATATACACATTAGTGCCGTTTTTCCTTCTCCTTTACACATTTTCTGTTAATAATAAAAAAAAACTTATGATAATCGCTGTGATAAATTGCGTTTTGGAAATTAAAAAATATAGGTGAAATTAAGCGCCTAAATAGAGTTACTAAATTAGACGATAAATACTCTTAATAAGGATCCTTTTTTTTTTCGCAAGAAGAAAGTGAGGATCAAATACATTTTCTCGCTTTTAAAAGACGAGAAACCTATTTGAACTAATTTAATCCACTTTAGTTGCAAAACAAAAGTGAGTTTGTAGGATATCTAGACTGCATTTTAACCAGTAGTTCGTAAAAAATATTTTAATGCTTCAACTCAAAATGAAAAGTTTGTTATTATGTTATTAAAATTAATTATTATGATTGTTGTGATTACCATCATGATTAATATAACAATATTATTACCACTGTGGTATCAAAGAACTGACTGACAAATATTTAAGACGGTGGGAAATGACGTAATATACTTCAAATGCAAGCTTCTGAAACAAACAGTGCATTACTCTGCCATTGCTAAGCATAAAAAGGGTTATCTGAGGCTGAGCTCAAAATGAGAAATTGCTTTTCAAAGTTTTACAATTTTATGTTCTTGATTCAAATGCTATTCAGAAAGTTAAATAATCTAATTTATAGTTATAAAGAATTAAAAAATACGCTTTTAGAGTAAATTTTTAAAAGATAAAACTCACGTTCTTTACAAATATAAAACTAATAAATATACTTAATACTATCATTAATACTAAAGGTTAAACTATATGTCATGATACTCTAACTGATTTCCCTCTGATTCTCAAAACTATTGAATACCAGCTAAGTTTACATTCATCTATAATACATCCGCATGTAATATTGTTTAGCCCTTTAGTATTAAAAATAGTATTAAATATATTACTTTTATATTTGTAAAAAACGTGAATTTTATCTTTTATTCAGAGCTACATACATACATACAAACAAACCCACATGTGAAACCAATAAAAGAGTACATTAAAAAATACGAAATCTTCCTTACAAATGATCGTAAAACATTGTATTTATGTAATACAAAGGAAAAAAGAGAAATTAAAAAAAAAAACAAATACTCAACTCACTGTAGCTTATTTTTAATAATACGGACAAGTACGATTTTTGTGTTAAGTACTGCAGTAACTAAAGAAATTAATTAAATAAATTATTGAAAGACTTTTGACTCAACCTTGTGATTAGCCTTATAACCACGTATTTTTTGAGAACAGTGCAAACTGATAAAATTATTTATTTCAGTTACTCATACTAATTAAATTAATGTTCACTGTTTATATAATCCAACTGAGTGAAATAATTTTTAGAAATATATAGCACTACAGTTAATTACATTTTGTACAAACCTTTAGTGCCAAATAACACTTTTCAACAGAAGATTTTAATGAGAAAGTTCTTAACGCGTGTTAGCAACAATTCATTTAGAATTTCAAATATTTCCTTAAAAGTTTAGCGACAGTCCTCTTAACTACTTGTCAAAATATTGTTTCAAGATATTTATTAGAGCTTCGCCGCCTTCAACTATAGAGGGAAGAAGCAGGTGATATGGATGTATATAATCAACTTCGAAACTAATAATTGTTGTTAAACTATTTAGATGCCGATTTTAAACATTGTTCTGAAAGTAAGTTTACAAATTCCATTTAATTAAAAAAATTATTCCTTTACAATTTAATGTCTCAAGAAATCAATACGAAATTGATGCGTTTAACAACTTTTCCAAAGTGTTAATGAGATTTTAAGATCGAGTCTTAAATTGTACTAAATTCAAAAAGATGTTTGTTGCTTAGTGTTTCATTAATTCAACGAATACAGGTTTAAAGAAGGAAACGTTTGAAGATTTGAAAAAATAGCAGAGCGTTGTTATTAAATGTAAATTAAAATGATGACTAAGGAGTTTTCGTTAAGCAATTAATTGAGTGTTGAAAATTTATAAATTGTACTTCAGAGGTGTAATGGTGAAGAAACAACTTTTTCATTATATATTATCGGTTGTTTTAATTGAAATTTTCGGTTGCATTAAAAGTAGTGTTTTCATGATGGAATGTGGGGATATGCAGGGTGCCCACAAATAACTGACGGCAAAATTTATTTGTGCATAATTTACATTCAAGATGTTTTTACTGTTGGAAACACTTAATAGTTTTAAATTTAATTCTATGCGCAATAGTGCAGACGATTCTTTGAATTAAAATCCGATTTTTTCTTTGCATTATGAAGATGGATGCTAAACACCGTTTAATTCACGAATTGCATTTAAAAGGTAAGCGGAATTCATATATTTTTTAAAAAAATGAAGTATTCAAATGTATCAAAGTGATTAATTGAAAGAACTTTAAAATTGTTTAAAGAAACAGGTAATGTAGAAGCAATGCATAGTGGTGGAAAAAGCGAGGAGTATGAATAAAAAAATTAATAAAATGTGCCCATGAAAGAATGCCTCTGTAGGTGCATGCCGTTGCAGAATCCTTTCCAAAAAGATTGCCATCTGTGGTTACAGTTAAAGGAGCGGAAATAGAAAACATTTCTTAAACATTGATTAACAATGATGTTACTTTCATTTAACATTTATTTTATTATCATAAAAAAAGTTGTATTACAGTAATATTTTTTTTTGAACCGTCAGTTATTCGTGGGCACCCTGTATAGCTACATGTTTTCACTTCTCAAAGAGAGCTAATGGCATATATTGATTTAAGGTAGACAGACTACTGAATAAACACCTAAGAGCAATTTAATTTTAAAAAATTCATAGAATCGTTAAAAATTGTGGCATTTCGCAAATGACACTAAAAATATTTTGGATGATATACATAGTTAAGTTTAAAAGATTTGGAGGAGAATTCTTATAGTTCTGCACCAGTTTTTTTCAGAGGTTGAAAATAAACTGCTGAATGAGCAATTTTACAGATTATTACAATTTTAAAGTTTGGTACGGTAAAAGTAGCGATTTTACAAATTATTACTGTAAAATTACAAATTTTTAGAGTTTATTACCATAAAATTAGCTATAGTATACTGCAAAAACAACATTATTTTTTTACAGTGCTGGTTTAGGGTAGACCGACCAGTGAATAAACACCTAAGAACAATTTCATTTTCAAAAATTCATAGAATCGTCAAAAATTGTAGCATTTGACACATGAACACTAAAAATATTTAAATAATATAGATAATTAAGTTTAAAAAATTTGGGGGAGAACTCTTATAGTTCTGCATCAGTTTTTTTCAGGGGTTGAAATGAAATAAAATTCCCGGACCCAGTGAATGAACACGCTAACCAGTAAACAAAAGCAGTATTTTCTATCCGTTTTCTTATTGAAAATGTAGCAGGCGGTAGAGACTACTGCTAATTCATCAAAGAAATTTTTTTTAAGCCTTATTCTCCCATGAAAATTAAGAGGTATTCATTCACTAGTTCGTCAACAGTACAAAGTTTAAAAGCCTCGGGGTTTTTATGTCTAAAGCTGCAATAATAAACGTTACGGTTTGCACTGCAAAAACTGAACTAATGTTTTTACAGTACAATATTGGCAGTCGAGGTTCCAATTTAAAAGTATAAAATTCACAGTAATAAACTAAAAAATCAGCAATTTTACTGTTTCTTACTGTAAAGATAGCAATTTTACAGTTTATTGCAGCAAATATTTAGCTGTATTATACTTTAAAAACAACAGTATGATACTAGCAGCTGAGGTTTTAGTTTTAAACTGTAAAATGCAAGATAATAAACTGTAAAATCAGTAATTTTAGAGTTTATTACTGTAAAATTAGCAATTTTTACAGTCTATTACTATAAAATTAGCTGTATTGTTCTGTAAAAACAACATTCGTTTTTTACAGTGTGATGTCAAATATTGAAAAAAAAAAGTTCAAGAAAAGTGATTTAAAATTTGTAACTGAGGATGAAAAGAAAATTTTGAATTCTGCAAATCTAAGATTTTTCATTTTATTATACATATATATTTTATTTCCTACCAATTAAATAAGAGGCTGTTCATATTCATATCAATTACCCTGTGACCAAAAATCATCGATGTTTTGATTGGAACCTGACCTATGATTCGCCTAAATGTCTAACATTTGAGAGAATTATATGAGACCCAAATCTGAAATTTAAAATGAAATCACATGGTTTCTCGATGAAAAACACAACCATTCCGAAGCTGGTTATTGTTACATCGCAAAAATAGACTGTTGTTTTTACAGTATAATACTGGCCGCAGAGGTTTCAGTTTAAAACTATAAAATGCAAAATAACAAACGGCAAGCAATTTCTACATGTTAATGGTCATTTTATAGATTACTACTGTCCATTTTACAGTTTTAAACATGAACTTTTGCTGTCAGTACACTAAAAATGAATGTTGTTTTAACAGTATAATACAACTAATTTTATAGTAATTAACTATAAGAATTGCTAATTTTACCGTAATAAACTGTAGAATTGCTTATTTTACAGTTTATTACCGTGCATTTTACAGTTTTAAACTGGAACCTCTGATGCCAGTATTATACTGTTGTTTTTACAGTATAATACAGCTAAATTTTACGGCAGTAAACTGTGAAATTGCTAACTCCACAGTAAGAAACTGTAAAATTGCTAGTTTTAGTTTATTACTGTGCATTTTAGTTTTAAGCCTCCTCAACTACGGTGGTTTAAGATCACACATACACTACTGTTGGGTCGGATCCGACATACTTTTTTTTGAGCCTTTTTTTAACGTAAAAAACTATTTATCTTTTGGAAATGGGATACTAATGTAAAGTAATGATACTATATGATGTGAAAATAAATTAGACAGAAATTTAAATTTGATCAGGGTCGGATACGACCCACCGTAGTAGAGGAAGGTTAAATTGAAACTTCGGCTGCCAGTACTATACTGTAAAAACAACAGTTCATTTTTTGCAATGTATTATACTGCAAAAACAACAGCTTATATTTGCACTGCGGGGAAGCACTGTTCTTTCATGGCAAAAGGTTATTTCTGTACCTCAGAACCAGAACGACGCAAGTCCAAAAATGGCGACTTTCACTTTATTGCTTCATTGTCTGTAGAATTTTATTCCGTATCGACCCATGAGTACGTTATTCTGTAAAAAAAATTCCTTCACAAATATTTAGCAACATTAAAAGAGCACGAGCCCCATCTTTTGTTTGTATTCGGCAATCGTTTTCGCCATCTGCTGAAAAGTTACGGAAATGGACTTACGTTAGTCAGGTTCTGAGGTACAGATTTGTTAGTATGTAGAACAACAAAAGTTTAGTTCTTTTTTCGTTACTTAATGTGCAGCAATCTTTATTCACCAATTTTTCTGAAAATCTAATAGGCTTTAGAGCAAAAGTTTAAGTTTTGAAGCATATTGATACTGTTTTTTTCAAGCAATTCTTTTTGGAAAATATAGTAAACTGCAGTTGCTAAGAACTTCAACTCCTCTGAATTTGTTCTTTAGCGTGTCAATAAAATGTGTATCCAAACTTAAAACAGTTTTAGAAACTGATAAAAATTTTCCAAATTCCCTTCGAAGAAAAATTACCATTTGTAAGGCCATTTTCTGCTATGGATTATCCGTGGAAGTAGAAAGAAATAAAAACTTTCAAAGCGGATAAGGCAGTAAAAATTTCATTAGGGCCTAATGAGACCTCGGAAAGTTCCATTTCAATGCACAATGTTTCGGTCTCGAAAGCTCGCGAGGTAACAAGACCGACATTCCTTCCCATTCTTTACATTCTTTTGAGGCTATTGTTAGTTGCTCAACATCTTCATGAGCGCCGGGCTGTTATTCTTATTAGTGGAAAATTTTCGTTTTCACGTGAAATCTTATTTTGTTAATAAGGAACAGCCGGTTATTTCGTAAAAACTTTAAGTTTTACCTTTGAAAAAAATGAGTTTGTCTGCGAATTTTGGCGAACGCTGAGTTTTTTCCCTCTAGAACAAAGTTTCATCAAATTGTTTCAGTTGTTTGTAACTATTTTCTAGAAAAATGATACATGCTCATCAGATAATGTGATTGCAAGTTTTGATTTCATTGTTAAACTTTCCACATTCAAAGACTAAATTTTTATAAAACTAATAAAGGATTGAAAAATATAACTAAAATATTTTTCCCGTAGAGATAAGGTATAGGTATATGTTTGGGAGTACTGTCTGATTTTCTTAGGTAAAACCTTTCGGGTATTTAAGCATGCGTCAGATCTTCTCTGATCTTACCAAAATAGGGAGGGGGGGGGTTGGTGAGATAAAAAAAGGGGAAGAATAATAAGAAGCATTTTGAGCCGTATCAAACGACGTAGAACGATGCTAATTTCAAATACATAGTTTAGTTGAATATGTCAAAAGGATAGCAAATGAAAGTTTTAAATTGAAAACTTTGGAAAGTTCCTACCCACAATCCATCACCTAGCCATGTTTTTCAGTCACAACAATTACGACTCCTTAGTCCCCCGAAATTATGCCCTCTGACTTTACAATGAAAAATTCTTGTGATGTTTATTCAGAAATAGCTGAAGTTTGCTGTATTTATTCTAATAAATATTTCCGGGTATTCGTAATTTGTTTTTCTGTAATATAAAAATCCGAAATCTGGTAAGTATCAACATTTTCCAGTCAATATCAACATTCACATACCAAATAAATTGGCGAATGATTGAATATTTCCTATAAATCACCGGTTGAAATCGACATTCTCCAGCTTCGGTTTTTCACAGTAACACACACATACACATAATATATACTTTCTGAAATGTTCTTGCTAAGAAACAAATTCGTTGAAAACTTTGCGAACAATCTGCCAAATTTCAAAATGAGTGAATGATTAAAAATAAAGATTTAAATAAGTAAATAAAATAAATACATAATTTACTGTCAGCTTTTTTTTGATCCATTGCTTGTTCTTTAGCGTTAAATATTCTTGGCATACTTTTTTAATAACAAAATCCGTACTTTTAATTGCTTACAAGAAAATATAAAACAAGGTTTTCTACGTAATATAATAAACTAATTACATGTTTCTTATTAGTTTTTACACAGCGAGAAAAACTGATTTTGGAAATTGTGAGAGTAAAAATATTTTTTACGTCATCGAAACATTTTAGGATTTTAAGCAAGTGATCAATCATCGATATTGAATTAGACTAAATATTTTTTACTGTGAAACTTGTAAATATAATTTTTATCACCCAAATCATTAGCATGTGAAAACTCAGTATTTACGCATATGTTTAAGTATTTTTTTTTTTCAATGTAGCATTTCTCGATTATCTTACAGATTTTCATAAATTGCTGTAGAAATAAATGTTTTTTTCGGAATCCTGGAGACTATCCATGCAATTGAGTGGCTACTAAAAAGGGTAAATAGTCTTTCAGGCCAGCTTTGATACAAAATTTCTCTATTTTTCAGTTACACTCATATTTTAATAGCTTTTCGGCATTTGAAGGTATAAAACAGAAGAAATCTCTCAAAATATTAAATGGGTATCCGAAGTTAAGAAAAAATAATTATTATGAAAACCATCTTAAATGAGTAATTAACTTGATTATTATTTGTCTCGCCACTAAGTGTTTATTATAGCAATTAAACTAATAACCGCAGTGGCGGGATTGCACTATATTGATTCTAAGAAAAAATGTCAATACAATCCGAACGTTTTCCGCACTGCAACAAATAAACTATTGTTTTTACAGTATAATACTGGCAGCCGAGGTACCAATTTATAACTGCAGAATGCGGTGATAAGCTGGAAAACTAGCAATTTTACAGTTTCTTTCTGTAAAGTTAGAAATTTTACAGCTTATTACCTTGAAATTTAGCAATGTTATACTGTAAAAACAACAGTATAATGATGGCAGCTGAGGTTCCAGTTTAAACCGGTGCACGGTAATAAACTACATAAGTAGCAATTTTAGTTTATTATTGCAAAATTAGCAATTTTACAGTTTAGTACTGTAAGATTAAGTTTACAAATACCTTTGTGCTAAAGATGCAAAGAAAATTACAACGTTAAAAAGGCACAAATAAGCAGGGATACTGCAGACACGTGCTTCGGCGTTACAGGGAACGCCCTTTTCAATGCAAAAAATTGTGAGCTTATAGATGCACAGACTCACAATTTTTTGCATCGAAAAAGGCGTTCCTTGTAATGCCGAAACACGTGTCTGCAGTATCCCTGCTTATTTGTGCCTTTTTAACGTTGTAATTTTCTTTTCACTGTAAGATTAGTTATTTTGCAGTGTACTACTATAAAATTAGAAACTTTTACAGTTTATTATCATAAAATTAGAAATTTTTTGTTTATTACTATAAAATTAGCTGTATTACACCGTAAAAACAACATTCATTTTTTACAGTGCGGATATCATATCTACACTGAAAGTCCGGCTGATGAAACCATTAGAAAAAAATAATGATAATAAATTTGAATTTTGATATCTTGAATTACTCGCAATCACGAATTGTGATAGATGCGTGCATGGGCGTATGTGTGTGTGCGTGTAGACGGGCGTACTGTCTGATTTTCTTAGGCAAAACCTTCCGCGTATTTACGCATGCGTCAGGTCTTCTCTGATCTTTCTAAAATGGTTGTGACAGGTAAGATAACAATAAGGGGAAGAACAATAAGAAGCATTGTGAGCCGTATCAACCAACGTAGAACGATGGTAATTTCAAGCACATAGTTTAGTTGAATATATCAAAAGGATAGCAAAAATGCAAGTTTTAAATTGAAAACTTCGGAAAGTTCCCACTCACAACCCATCACCCCTTTTTTAAGTGGAATGGTTCGCGAGTGCTAGGCGGGATTTTCAAGGATGGACATTAGGGTGTCCCAAAAAAACCGAAAGTCGGAAATTTTTAAAGCATACCCTCTTATTTTTTTCCTTTTACATCAAAACAATTGTAAAAAAGTTTCATGCAATTTGAACAACGGTAACCCGTGCCGACTTGCGTCCAAAAGTGCGAACTAGCACTTTTTCATTAGGACAAATCGAAAAAAACTTTTTTCGGAAATTCAAAATTTCATGTTGATAAAACGCTTCCCCTTTTCTCCCCACATGTCCCACAGAATCATTTATCCAAATTAAAAAAAAATATATATATATACCCCACAAGGGGCATAAAAATTCATAATTTTCTTCTAAAAATAGCTTTTTTTTCTATGTATTTTGTAAACAATGAAAGATAATTTTAAAAATTATCGAGATGAAAAATATGAAGCATAAGCGGTTTTTTTGGACACCCTAATAGACATTATGTGTGTGTGTGTGTGTGTGTGCGCAGTACATTTAATTACGGGAATAAAGATACTTTAAATGTGGTGGCTACAATTCTCGTAACTAAGGCTGTTCACGTTACAAAATTGTGAAAAAAAGTAATGCTGCTTCAAGACTATATAAGAACTAGTAAATTTCAAAGAATAAGGGTGTATCCATTTCTCTTCTTAATTTAATCAGCAGAATTAAATTCTTAGAATACATTGGAAGTAAATTTAATCAAAATTAGCTTAAAATAGATAGTTTTAGCACTCTGAAAAAGAAACTACAATTATCCTACTTAGGCTCAGTTGCTAATCAGCTGAAGCTATGTCATACAAGAAGAGGAAAATATTTCTAAATTTATTGATAAAATTTTCAATGAAGTTTCTAAAAATAGTAGCAGGCTTAACGTAAGTTAACAAAGCGTGTTTGTCGTGTTGCAGATTTTTACTTAACACCACGGCAAGAGATCATTATGTTATCAAATATTAGAACGGATACATATTTAAAAGCAATTTCTTCAATTTTTAACAAGTTTAACATTTTTCAAAAAGAAAGTGAAAAGTAATTAAGTTAATGTTTTAGTTTAAAACGAAATAATCCTATGGATCAATGTTTGGATGAAAAAAATAGGTTAAATTGCCAAAAATATTCATATGAAGAAAACGAATTAATAGAAGAATGGACAGAGTATAAGTGACAATATTCTCACTAAACAGATGAATGCTGTAATTGTTCCACAAAAAGCCTAAAAAACAGCAGATAACTAGTACCACTTTTTACACAATTACTTATCTATTACTAACCAAGATATTAATAGGAAATTTAATTGGAGGCCTTTTTAATTGGAGAGCTACGAATACAAGTGAAGAAAATGCATGAAAAGTTTACTTGTGCTTCAGCGGTTTAAAGTTCCATCTCATTTCAGTACCCGTTAACATTTTTTTAATTAAAATTTTTTTCAAATATTATCTAAACTAAGTCTTGGAGCATGCCACCTTGTCTAGTGGTCAGAGGAGTCTGGCCGTGATGCGGTGGCCCTGGGTTCGAATCCCGACTTGGGCATGGATGTACCTCCACTCTCTCCTATCCTTGCCTTTCTTCGGTGTGGATGACTGGGTTGTGAATGGCTTTTTGCCCTATAAACGGGTCTAATCGGGTAGATGTGTCCACTCGGGGTCGGGTACCCGAGTGGTTTCAGAAACAGCAACAACAGGATTTGGTTCATAAATGCGCTGAAATTTTACTCATTTAGTGCATGCTTATTGCGCTGCTAATTCGAAAAGAACAAAATGTGGACTTGGTTCATTTGCCTTCTGAACCCTTCCATTGTTTCTTAAAATATGTCTTTTACTAAGAATTTAATATCTTTGACTTAGAACATTTTTTTGTTTATGTATTTAAAAAAAATAACATCGAATCAAAATTTAAAAGGCATTTTTTCCAGAATACAAGTCATTGAAATTCAATTCAGCGCCACAATCTTTAAATAACAATAATTCTAAACGCTCCTTGACTGAAATCTGAAAGCCCAATGCAAGACGCAAATAAAAATAATTTCACACCCTTCCAGGGATCAAGTTCACCTTTTTGTCCGAAACGGATATAAAAATTCATGATATTTTAAACGAGTATTTCAAATGAGAAAATTGCATTTCAAATTCCAAGACGCGAAAGAAATATTCAAAATAGTCGTCGATGTGCAAAAGACGTGGCGCGAGAGCGATTGCTCGGCCATCAAATCTAGCGCTGCATTGCAAATGGCTCATTTTTACAGCCCATCAGCAAAGCGTCGGAAAACTTCTGAAATGGGAATTTAAAGCTCGTTCTCTGAATGCAGGAAAAAGCTAAAGGGGCACATGAATGGAAATAAATTAAAATTTGAAATAGAATTCTTTTGGCCAAAATTTGATTTTTTAAATTTATTTCTATTTTTTTTTGGTTATAGTGTATGAAGCATGAGCATGAAATAAAAACGTGTGATATTTACCGGTATTGATTTAATCTTTATAGAGACACATGCTTTATTTTTTTTATAAATGGCTGTGTTGAGATATTTTTTTTTCAAGTTTAATATCTTTGTAATTTAATGCAGGATCCTAAAGTAATAAGCATTCAATTTAACTGCAAAAGTTTTTTTTCGTCGTTGCTTAACTTAAAAAAAAAAAAAAAAGGAAAAAGAAAAATCATAGCACAATCGACATTTATAACGTTAGACTTAATATCATGTATTTGGTTCATGTACAGTGCGCTATTTAAAAAAATACTTTGCATAAGTCTTTGGTTATAATGCGATACCTTTAAAATTTTGAATATTATTTGAAAAACACATTTTTTGTTTACTAACCAGTGAATAATCCAACTACTCAACCCCTCGCTTTCCAATTCCAATTTTTGCCCAAAAGGTCGATTATTAGAAGAGTATATTCTATAAATATTAATACAAACAAATTGCTATTATTTATTTCAGCTAGCTTATAAAGCTAACATATCTAACAAATGAATTACAGATAGTTCATTTTCCTTAATTTTTATTTCAATGACTTTTGAATAGATAAAACGGAAATTTAGTCGGTAATTTAAAATATACATGGTTGGTATCAGGGTAGCACATAGATTGTAAATTTTATTTATTACTACATTGTACGGAGCAAAGGAAGTAATGAGTTTACAAAAGCCTTTCACTCAAATTTCTTCCTAAATTTTTCTCAAAATGTATGATGCTTTTACAGGTATTTCTAACAAAACACAGTGTATGAAAACACGTTATAACTGCCGATGTGCTGAACACATTTAAAACTCTTAAATATGAGAAAAATAGTTAGTTAGTTAAATGTGCGACTAACTTTTTGCACAATTAAAGTAAACTAAAATGCTAAAACATGTCTGTTTTATTTAAGAAATTTGAAACCTTTGAAATGGAGCGTTTCTTACTTTAAATTAACGTTTCGATGCTTAATTCCTTCCTAATAGTAAGCTACATTAAATAAATTCATCGACAGTCATGCTAATTATGAGTTTGAAAAATGTTCTATAAATGAACCGGCTTTAATAAAAATTGAAAAGTGGAATATGAAGCTGAAAAAGTATAATATTAGTCTTTTTTTTTTTGAGAAAACTCATAGTATAATTTCATTTTAACTTAAAAATTGTTGCTAAAAAGTATATTTTTAGGAAACAAAATCAGTACACTAAAATAAACAAGTACACTGCGAAAAATAAACTCTTGTTTTTAGAGTATAATACTGGCAGCAGAGGTTCCAGTTTAAAACTGTGAAGTGCACAGTAATAAACTGTTCAATTAGCAATTTTGCTGCTTATTACTATAAAGCAGCAATTTTAATTTATTAAAACAATTTTACAGTTTATTATCACAAAATTAGCTGCATTATACTGTGAAAACAACAGTATAATGCTGGCAACAGAGGTTCCAGTTTAAAATTGTTTAATGCACAGTAATAAACTGTAAAACTAGCTATTTTACAGTTTATCACTTTGAAGCAGTTATTTTGCAGTTTATTAGTGTAGAATTAGCAATTTTACAGTTTATTACTGTAAAATCATCAATTTTTACAGTTTGTCACTATAAATTAGCTGTCTTATGCTGTAAAAACATCTATTTTTTTTTACAGTGTATGTTTAGAAAGTGTGGGAAAATAAATTGGTATTGAAGTAATATCATAAACTGATCACAGCTGTTGCCGGTTCATACATTTTCAACTCATAAATATTAAAAACATTATAATAGTTAAGAATTCAATTTAATGCAAGGGGCTGCAGATGATTACCTCCCCCCCCCACCCCTCCCTCCAATCCGTACCTTCATGCAATCAACCCATTCCAGTTCTTCGTTTCATTAGTATGCCAAACGACAGTATGTTTCAGTTAAACACCCGGCGCTAATATTCGCAAGTTTGATTGCGTGTTTGAACGAGATTTGAGTCGAAATCCTCAGCATACACTCGGGCGGCGCTGGAAAACTGAATGCAAGCGCTGTCTGTACTAACAACAAAGGGAATTGTAGACTGGGCTCAGAAATTAATTCCTATCATCAGTTCAGTAGTTTGAACACACACCAAGATAGGAAGCGTACTTAGAGGACGACTTAGAGGAATTATTTAGGAGCTTAATAAGCTTAAGTCTGGGAATGTATATATTTCGTGCGTTTAATGTATAGCGAATAAATTTTGAGGATTTTTTAAAAGCATTTAATTGATACCGTGATGCGTCATGCTAAACAATGATGTGCGATTCCACTGAAAAAAAAAGGAACTGTTGTTTTTACAGTATAATACTAGCAGCCGAGTACAATCAGATATTTTATTTGATCGGTAGAGTTGTTAGATAAAATATTTGCTTCGTGAGTTCTTTATTCTTCTTTCTACACTACAAAAAATGAGCTGCTGTTTTTATTGTATAATACTGGCAGCCGATGTTCCAATTTAAAACTGTAAAATGCACAGTAATAAACTGTAAAACTAGCAATTTTACAGTTTCTTACCGTAAAGTTAGAAATTTTACAGTTTTTTTGCTTTAAAATTCAGCTGTATTATACTGTAAAAACAACAGTATAATACTAGCAGCAGAGGTTTCAATTTAAAACTAAAATTAGCAATTTTAGTTTATTATTGTAAAACTAGAAATTTTTACAGTTTATTACTATAAAATTAACTGTATTATACTGTAAAAACAACATTTATTTTTTACAGTGTATTATTAAATCCACGTGGAAGATAGCGTAATATGGCTGCATAAGATGCATAGTCATTTAACCATTAAATAGACGGGACTGTAAAACTTAGGGGAAAAAAGTGTTCACACGGTATTGCTTGATTTTATATTATTGGAAGAGCTGCTTTTTAATATGACCTCCACTTTTCTCACATAAGAATTTTTTAAAAATAATCAGGAGTATATGGGCAAAAAAAAAAAAAAAAAAAAAAAAATCTATTTTACACGTTTTGGGAGAAAAGTTTTCTCAAAATATTTGCAAGTGGTTTATTACTTTCTTCTATATCTAATATATAGAAGAAAGTATTGGTTTCGTGAAAATTTTCGAATGTCGAATTTTGACGGATTTGCACGTCTTGAGGTGCGCTGAGTCCATTTCGACCATTTTTGGAAAATGTCTGTCTGTCTGTGTGTGTGAGTCTGTATGTGTGTGACCAGTTTTTGTGGCCGCGCTAGAGCAAAAACTACTGAATGAAATCGAACAAAAATTTTTGCACATATGTACCACCATGTGAACTGGTGCACCTGACTTTGTTTAGCGAATTCCTCCAAGGGGGGTGGAGCAATCGCACGTGTTCTGCGCGGGGGTGATTGCTATATCTCAGGAAGTAACTGGCGGAATCAAACGAAAAGTGGTCCATAGGTAGACCCTACTGAGTACAGGTGCTGATTTAATTTGTTTGTCAATATCTCGAAGGGGGGTGGAGCAATCGCACGTGTTCTGCGCGGGGGTGACTGCTATATCTCAAGAAGTAACCGGCGGAATCAAACGAAAATTGGTCCATAGGTAGACCCTATTGAGTACAGGTGCTGATTCAATTTGTGTGTCAATATCTCAAAGGGGGGTGGAGCAATCAAAAGTGCTTATTTTGTCATTGCACCTACTGTATCTCGGGAAATATTGCTGCGATTTGAATGAAATTTGGAATAACACTAACCCAATATGGAAGCAAGCATCGATTAAATTTTGGCGCCAATCGCCCCAGGGGGAGGGTAGGGTGATTTTTGCGCTTAGTCAACAATGCGAAAAATTAATTCATTAAACTAGCTGTCGTGGCCGTCACGAAACTTTCTTCTATATCTATCTTATGAATTCCGGTTACAAAATAAAATACGTACTCGCCCGAGTAATTGGAGACAGCTACAATTTCCCAATTATCGTCATACCCTGCAAATGCAGAATCAATGAGCGAAATTGGAAATCATTGCAAAAGCCTTGTTTAGATTAATTGCAAACATTTTATTTGTTAGTAAAAAGAAATTGGCAACAGTTAAAAATTTCAAATCATTGAAAGTTTTCAGCTGTTTTGATAATTAAATAGCGTGAAAGCGATTTTTTAATGAATTAATTTTTCGCATTGTTGACTAAGCGCAAAAATCACCCCACCCTCCCCCTGGGGCGATTGGCGCCAAAATTTAAACGATGCTTGCTTCCATATTGGGTTAGTGTTATTCCAAATTTCATTCAAATCGCAGCAATATTTCCCGAGATACAGTAGGTGCAATGACAAAATAAGCACTTTTGATTGCTCCACCCCCCTTCGAGATATTGACAAACAAATTGAATCAGCACCTGTACTCAGTAGGGTCTACCTATGGACCACTTTTCGTTTGATTCCGCCAGTTACTTCCTGAGATATAGCAATCACCCCCGCGCAGAACACGTGCGATTGCTCCACCCCCCTTGGAGGAATTCGCTAAACAAAGTCAGGTGCACCAGTTCACATGGTGGTACATATGTGCAAAAATTTTTGTTCGATTTCATTCAGTAGTTTTTGCTCTAGCGCGGCCACAAAAACTGGTCACACACATACAGACTCACACACACACAGACATACACACACACAGACACACAGACAGACATTTTCCAAAAATGGTCGAAATGGACTCAGCGCACCTCAAAACATGCAAATCCGTCAAATTTCGACATTCGAAAATTTTCACGAAACCAATACTTTCTTCTATATATTAGATATAGAAGAAAGTAAAAATCGCTTTCACGCTATTTAATTATCAAAACAGCTGAAAACTTTCAATGATTTGAAATTTTTAACTGTTGCCAATTTCTTTTTACTAACAAATAAAATGTTTGCAATTAATCTAAACAAGGCTTTTGCAATGATTTCCAATTTCGCTCATTGATTCTGCATTTGCAGGGTTATTACGATAATTGGGAAATTGTAGCTGTCTCCAATTACTCGGGCGAGTACGTATTTTATTTTGTAACCGGAATTCATAAGATAGATATAGAAGAAAGTTTCGTGACGGCCACGACAGCTAGTTTTTACTTTAACTGCTAAATCAAACAATTGTAAATGATTTACAAAACATATAAACATTTTATATTAAATTAAAATTACAATCATAAAAGCAGTTATCTCTTAATACATCCTGGAGTATACAGGTCTTCTCCGTGCGGGACACCCAACAGTAGTTTGCACCAAATAGGTGTTCCACTCACCTCGTTATCTATCCTTCATCTTCTTGATATCTTGGTAAAACTTTTGCTTCTGACTTCAGGATTTTGGGGAAATTAGTCTAAATGAAAGTTAAAAATATTCACTTCCAAACTCTTCGAACAACCCAAATCTTAGATTTTTGGTAACATTTTCTCCGAGATAGATTTAAAGGTGTGGTTTTTTAACCTCCTCAAAGTTTTTCTGATGACACATGGAAAAGCTGTCTTTGCCTCCTTTTTGGGGAAAACCTCCTAACAATATTACTAAGAATGGGTTAAGTGGGTTACCCCAGGGACGTCATTTTGAATTTTTCCAAGGGGGGGGGGGGCAAAGGGTGCATACACAATGTAAAATTTACCAAAAAGTGGCAAAAACCACGGCCACCTATATGCCAATACATTGATTTCCCAAAGTCAGCGGGGGGGGGGCAATTGACCCCCTCTCCCCCCTAAATGACGGGCCTGGGTTACCCATAGCTAGACATCCAACATAGTGTAAAATTGTCCATTAAGAACAAGAAACATTGTATGTTTCTTGTGCATTGTATGTACAAGAAATTTAACTGGTTAAGACAGGTACGAGTAAGGAAAATTAAGTCCTCCATTTCCTCAGAGGTGAAATGAAATTCCAAGAAAATGGTTATATGGATTTTATGCTGTTAAAATTAGTGGACTTGATATAAATAGGGTTTAAAGGAAATGAAGAATTTTTATTCTTTATTTGGGGAAAAATCAATTTTCATAAAATTCAAAGTAATTTACCAGCAAAAAAAGGAGATTAATATTGGAATTCTAATGTGGAAAATAAACATGAGCACCTTTCCGATATTATATTCACTCAGAAAAATCACAGGAAAAGGATAATACAGTAAACTCTCACTTATACGCCGGGCCCATGGGACCAAAAAAAAAAAAAAAAGCGTATAAGTGAGAAAGACGTATAAGTGAACAAGCCTATTTAAAGGTCTAAAACGCAACATAAGTTCTATCGCGAACATGAATAAGAATGTTTCAATAGAAAAGGGACATATTACTACGTTTGGCAATTAATTTAACGTAACTATGATAACACAGGCCTACAAAAAATTTTTTTTTCTTAGTGCCTAGGATTTTTGAGCAGATTTTAGCAGTTTTTCTGTATCAGCTCTAGATTTTTAGATAAATTCAATTATCTATCAATGCTGTTTTCTATGTAATACTCTCAAGTATGAGTGTTGTAAAACTTATACAGGGATATATTCTTATATATTTTATGTACTGTCTGTCGTCTTTTGTAATCAATTGAATGTAAAATAATAATATTTATGAAATATTTAATTATTATTTTAAAAAAAATTATTTTAATTCATTTATTATAAAAAGAAGACGGACAATATGAGATATATAACTGACTGGTTCACCTTGGTTGTTCCTTGTTTCTTATGCCTCTAGGATAGTAGAGACAAAACGCAACACTGGGTTAGAAAAGAGTGGCATAGGAGAGAAAACATGGATGTTGGGGAAAAGAAAAGCATCAATGGGATCCTTTGGTTCTAAGAGAGAAAACCGTCTTTCCACCACTACATATCAAGCTGGGTCTAATGAAGCAGTTTGTAAAGGCTCTTGATACGAATGGATCATGCTTTACATATATAGGAGGGGGGGGGGGGGGAATGCCTCAGCTGACTATGGAAAAAATTAAAGCAGGAGTATTTGATGACCCACAAATAAGACAGCTGATTAAAGACCCTGGCTTCATAAATTCAATGATTGAGATTGAACAAAAAGCCTGGAATTCATTTGTTTCCGTTGTCCAAAATTTTCTGGGTAAACCCAAAGCTGGAAACTATGTTGAATTAGTCAATGAGATGCTGAATAATTTCAGATCACTTATGTGTAACATGAGCATTATAGTGCACTATTTACACAACCACTGAGACTGTTTTCCTGATAATTTAGGAGACATTAGTAAGGAGCATGGTGAAAGATTTCATCAAGATATCAAATGCATGGAGGATCGTTATCAAGGAAGATGGGACACTCACTTGATGGCAGATTACTGCTGGATTTTAAAACGCGGCATTGTTCTAAAATACATTCAAGAATGTCACGCAAAAGAAGTTTTTGAAATATTCAGTGAGTAATAGGTTTAAATGATGATTTTTTCTGTTTTGTATTGTATATAATAAATAATTTTCATAGGCAGACTTAGGGGGGGGTGCACCCCCAACATTTTGTTTGAATTTTGAAAAAAAAAATTAAGTGTATTTCATCTGAAAACAGTTTGAAAAATGAGTTATATTTTTTCCTACAATTCAACTTTATTCACTAGAAAGAACACCCAAAAATGCAACACATTATGTACTTCAGAGGTTCTCAAAGTCCAGACTTCCATGGACCCCCTCCTGAAAATTACACACTTTACGCCCCCCCCCCCCCAAGTGTGCCAAAAAAAAAGGCTTGATGGGGGCGGATTCTCGGTTTGTTGCACCCTCAGAATTCACAGCCTAAATCCACCTGTGATAATATCTGTGTAATATAATAAAAATTGCCTGTTTAATTTGTCTCTTTAAACCATGATTTTTCTTTTCAAATAGTGTTATGTACAATTCACTAAAATGTTGATATCTTAATTCGAGCTGATAGGCAAAAACTAATAGCATATTTGAATTCAGGGCATTGAATACCTAATCACAAACTATTCCTTTTAAAACGATCCATAATAGATAATTGTCCGTCTACGAACTCCAAATCATGCGGAAAACAATGACTTCCGTGAGAAATAAAGGCGAAAGATTAAAGAGGAAAGTGAAGAAACATGCTTATTAAAAAAAAAAAAAAAAAAAAAAATACATTTTACGAAAAATTCAGCGTATAAGTGAAATATTTATCTTTTGAGCGACGTATAAACGAACGATATTATCATTATTTCGCTATGGAAGTTGCTGGGACCATTGAAAATCATCGTATAAGTAAAAAAGGCTCATAAATGAGGTGGTGTACAAGTGAGAGTTTACTGTAATAAAATTACCTTTTGGATCTTGCTGCCAGAATTATACTGTTGTTTTAACAGTATAATACAGTTACGGCAAAATTTTACGGCAATGAACTGTAAAATTTCTAACTTTACAGTAAGAAACCATAAAATTGCTAGTTTTACAGTTTATTACTGTGCATTTTACAGTTTTAAATTCGAACCTCGGCTGTCAGGTTTTTACTGTAAACACAACAGTTCATTTTTTGCAGTGTAATCGTAAATATTTTGCAATAAATAACAAAGCTAATAAAGAAAACTGCTTCTTCCTATGAATTGCCATGAGAAAAATCAATTTCAAATTCCATCAAGGTGTAGCGTTGAACAATATCATTTTCGAAAAGGGTATCGTGAAAAGAAGAAATACTATATAGCTGAGAAGGAGATGGCGTTACCAAAAGTTAAAAAAAATATTTAATCTTAAAAATTGTCAGATTTTACGTGACTTACACTATTTGATGTCAGTTCTTAGAAAATGAAATCTTTCTTCCCTCTTTTAGTGTTCTAGGAAATTTTTGCTGTAATTTGTACAGAGAGAAGGCTTTATAGAAGATGCCCTATACATAAAAGTTGGGAGTTAGACTCGGATTTAAAATAAGCGAGAAAAATCGAAGAAGAAAGTGATATGATTACATAATTTTTTTCTAAAAATTATGAGGAAATGTAATTTGGGGCCGATGCTATAGTTTGGAAAACAAAAAAAGAAAGTTTAAACTATTAGCAAAGCTGCTCAATTTGAGAATGCGTGCTGCTCCGAAATATCATTGAAATAAAACAGAAGAATTTCAAAGCTTTCGACGTCGTTTATGAATACGTAATTATGTGCGCTGTAAAAAATGGATGAAGTGTTTACACTTTTAATACAGCTAATTCTATAGTAACAAACTGTAAGAATTACTAACTTTACAGTAATAAACTGTAAAATGGTGAGTTTTTCACTGATAAACTGTAAAATTGCTGCTATATAGTAATAAACTGTAAAATTGTTAATTTTACGGTTTATTGCTGTGCAGTTTACAGTTTTAAACTGGAACCTCTGATGCCAGTATTATACTGTTGTTTTTACAGTATAATACAGCTAATTTTGTGGTAATAAACTGTAAAATTGTGGTAATAAATTGTAAAATTACTGCTTACAGTAATAAACTGTAAAATTGCTCATTTTAGTTTATTACTGGGCGTTTTACAGTTTTAAACTGGAACCTCTGCTGCCAGTATTATACTATAAAAACAACTTTTTGTTTAGTGTATGCTTTAGTATTTTAATAACTTTTTAGAAATGGTGTATTTTATGCCTTAAAAGTGAAGAAAAATGTAGGGTCGAACCGCGTTAATTAGAACACGCTTAAAACGAATTACTGTTTTCACGAGCTACATTTTCAACTCCCGCACTATGGTTTGGGGTGTATTATTCTTCGGTTAAGACGAACTGATTTTGAAGGCCGCTTGGAGCTTGTTTTAGAGAGAATCAACTGTGTTTGCTAAAAAGCTTTTTGTTTAGTGTTGTTGGTAAAAATACAGCTTACTATTAAATACAGTCTAACCTCGTGAAAATGCTCTCCAAGGGACTTTTAAAATCAGTTCCTCTTTACCGTAGTTCGTCTTATCCGAACAACAATACATCCTAAACCACAGGGCGGGAATCAGAAATGTAGTTTGTCTTGACAGTAATTTGCTTTGAGCGTGTTCGGATTAACGAGGTCGACTGTATGAGGGGTGCACGCAGGGGTGGGAGTGGGAGGAGTATGGTACAAGTTGCGCCATCAAAATTTTTTTACTTTTACAATGCAATAGCGAAAGTGTCTTTTTTAATCCATTAACAAAGTTTACTGTGATAATTTGCAGAACAAGAGTTTTACGCTCTCTTGTCTTATAATAGAAATGAAAATTATAAACGATATTTATTTTCTTAAAAGGTAACTTTCAAACTTAATATAAAATCGCATGAAACATTCCATTCAAATGAGTGCCAACACAGCTTTTTCATATTACTAATTGTGAAAATATTCATCTTTTAAACTGCAACAGGATTACAATAACAGCATTAATATAAATTTTTGCTACAGGAATGAATCAGCTGACATTGGTTTTTAATAAAAGTTTCATTTTGTTACATTGACATTGTCGAAGGTCGTACATTACATTAAAAGATCTTTTTTACCCACTTTTAATTTTGATATTTTCTTGCTGTTAACTCGGAATTATTTCCCTCTTTTGTTTTAGTATGAATTAAAGGGAAGATTGCAAGTTTTACGAAACCCTTGAGTGAGCCCTATAGCACACTGGGGCTCTGGGGAACACAATTTAAAAAATGCTGTTCTAGATACTAAGATCTTCATCCCATGATTTTGGCTATTTCACAGGATTCCAACACTGCAAATAAAGAACTGTTGTTTTTACAGTATAATACTGGCAGCCGAGGTTCCTATTTAAAACTGTAAAATACACAGTAATAAGCTGTAAAACTAGCAATTTTGCAGTTTCTTATAGTAAAGTTAGAAATTTTACAGTTTATTGACGTAAAATTTAGCTGTATTATACTGTAAAAACAACAGTATAATACTGGCAGCAGAGGTTCCAGTTTAAAACTAAAATGCACGGTAATAAACTGTAAAATAAGCAATTTTACAGTTTAGTACTGTAAAATTGGACATTTTTGCTGTTTATTACTATAAAATTAGCTGTATTATACTGTGAAAACAACATTCATTTTTTACCGTGAAGCAAATTCTTTTATTGGTTTCACAACATTGATTTAGCTGTCACGGATTAACGTTACAAACATTATCAAAACAAAGCTTACGTTCAGTATTAAAAGCAGCAGAATATAGGGAGCTATAACAAATTACTTATTTCCAATATTCTTTCAATGTTTTTGTCCGTACAGTGTAACTTCGGTACCTCGACACGCCAAGTGACCACGAAAATATGTCGAGTTAAGCGAGCGGAAACCAGGGCTGCGGAGTGGGAGAAAAAATGGTCGACTCCGACTCCGACTCCGAGATTTTAAAACTTCCGTCTCCGACTGCCGACTCCTGCTTTTTTTTATTATGTTTTTTTTAAACCCAAATGTAAATAGGGAAAAACCCTAAATAAAGATTGAAATATTAAGTTCATTTTTAAAAGTTTCATTTTTATTCATGGTCGTAGCCAGGACTCACATTAGGGGGGGGGGTAGCAAGCTGGGGTATCCCAGTTGGAGGTCATGGGAGGTTATTATGACCCCTCAAAAAGTTCACAGGTAATTTCACCACATTTACCTCAATTCTCGGAGGTCACTGTGACCTCCCAAAAAGTCCATTTTCTCCAGAGCAAAAGACGCCGCTCTTGTCTTTTGACTCCGTACAAAACTAATCCTTTTCTTGTTAAATGGCCAAACTTTATTTTAACTCATTGCATTTTCGCTGCAAATATTTTTTATTCACTAGCATAAGCCCAAACATAGCAATTCGTTTCACAAAGCAGGCCCGACATTTTGAAGCCCTTTTTAATGATCCTAGATGCTTAGGATTTGGATATTGGAAGCTGAAAATTTGTATCTGTTAGTTTCAAAGATATGTTTTCACCTTCAAAACATTTCATCCAAATCGGAGGTGGCCGGAGTCGACATGTTTTTCAGCGACTCCGACTCCTTTGGTTCAAAATCAGTCCGCCTCCGACTCTTCGACTCCGACTCCGCAGCCATGGTGGAAACTTAGCGAGTGTCGATAATTTCAACCATTGTAGAGTTTCCTCTATTACTTATTTACTCTCGTGATTCTTCCCTCTTTTTGGCTTGAAAAGAAAATAAGAAATAAATAGGACAATTCTGAGTACCTTATTAGGAATAAGTCCATATTTTTTTCAAAAGAGATGAGAGCTCCTTGTCAAAGAGAATAACTCTGCTCACACATTTGTTTGAGAAACATGTGCCATGCTGTTGCTGCCTTGTTTCTCTTTTGGGCTACCCTATATATATATATATATATATATATATATATATATATATATATATATATATATATATATATATATATATATATATATGTATATATATATATATATATATATATATATATATATATATATATATATATATATATATATATATATATATGTATATATATATATATATATATATATATATATTTATATATATATATATATATATATATATATATATATATATATATATACACACACATATATATATATATATAGGTACATTTCTCCAACCCCTTCTTAGCCATAAGGCTGCACCAACAGCACAAGGTGTTTTAACTGTCCCTTCTGAGTGCTAGCTTCGATTCTTAAAAAAGTGCTCTTTCCCAAAAAAAATGAATCAGCTAACTCAAGCAGCAAACTTCTTAGAAATGGTTGAAATAAAAGAATATTGATAGCAAAAAGTGGATTGTAAAGAGCAAATGGATGTTGACTTATCGAGGCTCCTGCAATTATGTGCTAAGTTAGAGAGGTTTCCATACATTGAAATTAACATTGGACCATCCATTGGAAAACTAAATGTTGACTTTCTGAGGTTGTCAAGTTATCCACGTGTCGAGTTACCGAATTTCTACTGTAATCAATAACTTAAGCTATCCATTAGAAACAATCATTTCTGTAGGTTACAAGGGCGGATCCAGAACTTGTTCAAGAGAGGAGCGGTCAACTTTTATTAATTACTTTTTACTATGCATACTGATTTGTCAATATTGATCACAAAAGTTTCAGACTTCAATTACGAAACATTTCCGGGGGAAAGCCCAAATTTCCCTCCTTCAACCTCATTGTAACTTGTCTAAAATCAAGTTTTTTGAGATTCAATGTTGAAAATTTACTGAATGAGAGTCCCTCAAGGGAGGAGCGATCGCCCCCATCGCCCCTCCCTTGTATTCGCTCCTAGTAGGTTAATTAAATATTTAAGAAAGTCTATTGCATCGTATTCTTTATTCGTATCTTAATCTTGAAAAATATGGATGCAATTACTTCTAGTACTGATGACGATGAATGTAATTTCAGCTAATTCCAAGTTGCTAACTATCTATCAATGGAAGCGAAAATATTTACCGCTTAATAGCTAATTTGTAGCGACAGTTAAGTCAACAAAGCGTATTAATTCCATATACTATGCTTATGGAACAATTATGGAAGCCACAAGTTGATTGAATTTCCGTTTAGACAAGTAGAATGGCTAATAAATTATAAAATTGTTCATAAAGGTGATAGTTTTAATCATTGAAAAAATTGTTTCAACCTAAAAAAGAAGGTCTCTGTAAAGGATTTTGTTCTTTTCAAGTGAAAATGTGAATGAAAAAATATGTGGGAGATTCAAAAAAAAAAAAAAAAAAGGAAGGTAAGCTACATTGTAAAAAATGAACGTTGTTTTTACAGTATAATACAGCTAATTTTATAGCAATATACTGCAAAAATAGCTAATTCTATAGTAATAAACTAAAATTTCTACTTTTACAGTAATAAACTGTTAAATTTCCAATTTTACACTTTATAAACGTGCATCTTACAGTTTTAAACTGGAGCCTCTGCTGCCAGTATTGTACTGTTGTTCTTACAGTATAATACAGCTAAATTTTACGACACTAAGCTGTAAAACTTCTAACTTTACAGTAAGAAACTAAAATAGCTAGTTTTACGGTGTATTACTGTGTATTTTACAGTTTTAAATTGGAACCTCGGCTGCCAGTATTGTACTGTAAAAACAGCAGTTCATTTTTTGCAGTGTAGGCATTTGTTTTAAAAAAAAAAGCTTAAAAAATGTAAGAACATTTCAGAAAATACTTCAAAAGGTTATTTAATTACATATTTCATCAGCAAAGCTTAATTATTTTTATCTTCTTGTATTTTCATGACTGCGCTTTTCGTGAACATGTGAATGATATGACAGTGAAGGGTATACTTTAAAAAGCTAAAAATAAGTAAATAAATGTAAAATGAAAATAAAAAAGAAATCCAGACATTTTTATTTTATTTTATAACGATGAGTTTAGAATTCGAGCGGATGCGTCACATTGCAAATTAATGAGTTGAAGAATTTTGAAAATTTACGGTTGGCACTTACTCCTTTTAAACCTATTTTCCAGCAAAAGTAAATTAAAAAAGAAGGTTTAATGTACGATAGAAATATAGGTAGAAACAAAATGAAGTTGTAAATAAATGATTAAAAAAATATTGAAAAATAGAATTTTGAAGTAAGATTATTACATGAAGAAATGTAAGTTTTCTAGTCCTTCTGACTTTCCTTAATAACTTCTGAGGGACTATAGTTAGATTAGGTTTTTTGTCAAAGGGTCTCAAATTTGAGCCCCACACGAATCCTATTTTAACATGCAGATTTGCTTATAATAACCTCATCCAAAGGTAAAACATATGAAAGAAAGGCCTTTTTTAATTTGCAAATGTTAAAGGTGTTGTTTTGAATATTTAAATATTTTTTACTCCTGCTCTTATGGAAGCAGTTTAAGCTTACTTCTTTGCAAAGTTGATAAAATTAGCGAATAAAATTATGCATTTAATGTTAGGAATTTGGTAATAGATATATTGAGGTATAAGTTTAAAAATGGACTATAAATGGTAAAAACGACATATGGACTAAAACCAGTAAAACATTGGTTTATTGAAAACTATTGAAACATGGCTGCGTGCATTAAGAAGCTTGCACCAGCTCTACGGTATGACTAATTGCCCCGCACCTCAAGAGGAGCGAGCTTTTAACAAGATGAGGGCGCTGCAGTATTTGGATATCATGACTCAACAGAATTTTTTCCCAAAAAATAGAAAAATGTTATTTGCAAAAGTTGAATTATCTTTCTCTGTAATTTGACATTTGGCTGCACGGAAAAATATAATCCAAAACAATCACGTACTAAATAAGCAAGAATGAGTAGGGAAAAGGTTTTTAATAAAGACCAAAATACATATTTCTCTGCATATTTTACAATGACGAAGATAAATGATAAATTAGTTAAATAGAGTTGAAATACTCTTTCTTAACTAAAAAAAAGCTGCAGACTGTAAAAACGATCTCTTTTTAACAAAAATTAATTTTACTGGAGTCTTAGTTTTCTCTTTTAACCCAAGTTTACCTACAGACACCGATTCTATTACGAACTATGAAACATTCAAAATACATCTTGAAACTAACGAACAACTTTTCGCTTCATTCTAATCACCAGACACCAGCATATTTTCAACACCTTCAAGAATACGACTGAATCAATTCAGATTTGTAAAGATTGTCGAGTCGTATTCAATAATTAACTCTCCCCAGAAAAGGAATATTAAAGAAGGATTGTACACTTGCCACATCCCTGGAACTAATGGATAAACCTCCTCGACAGAAGCTTAAGAGCTATTGATCTTGCTATGCATGAATAGCACTCTGTTCGGGGGATTAATATTGGCATTTGAGATTGTGGAAGTACATATATTATTACGCGGAATATATCTGGCATTAGAATAATTCCCGAAGCTGTATGTTGATGAGGGGACTTATACATCAATAATTCGCGATCTTGAATATCAGGGGTGACCACGTGCTCACACAAGTGGCATTCTCTCATGAATGAAATAAAAGTTACAGGTAAACCGACTTGAATTCGTTTCTGATAAGTTCGTCTCACATGTTTTGCGATCAAGACATGTAGTAGAAAAATCAAAAAGTCATTTCAAGGAATAACATTTTTTTATGAATAATAATAACAATAATAAAATAATAAAACAACCATGAATGTTGAATTAACATAGCAAAAGGGCCTAATAATGTTTCTAAAATGAATAAAAACAGTTAAATGCACTAAAATAATTACAACATTATTAAAGAATCCATTTGAAAATATCTTTTATCAAAGTAGTCTGTGGAGTTAGCGACAAAAATAGCCGAAATATTTCACTTCCGGATACCAGTGTGAAATTTGGTACAGAGCTTAGGTACATATATAAGAACAAAAAACCGCCGGGAGACACTTGATCAGGGGTCATGAACTCCCGTGATGACGTCATCAAGATGGCCGCTTTTACAGGTAATACGTTCGTTTAATTGCTTAAAACTCCATCATAGATTAAAATATTGCAAAACTCAAATGTATCATCTGAAAGCTCTTTAAAAGAGATATTTAGAAATATTTAATTTTTTTTTCTGAGGTCAAGGGCCCACCTGTAATGACGTCATCAAAATGGCCACTTTTACAGGTAAATACGTTTGTTTAACTCCCCCTAAAACTCCATCATAGATTTAAATATTTCAAAACTCAACTATATCATCTGAAAGCGCTTTAAAAGATCTATTTATAAAGATTTAATTTTTCTTTCTGAGGTCAAGGGCTCACCCGTGATGACGTCATCAAAATGGCCGCTTTTACAAGTAAATACGTTCGTTTAACTGCTTAAAACTCCATCATAGATTCAAATATTGCAAAACTCAAATCTATCATCTGAAAGCTCTTTAAAAGAGCTATTTAGAAAGATTTAATTTTTCTTTCTGAGGTCAAGGTCCCACCTGTACTGACGTCATTAAAATGGCCGCTTTTACAGGTAAATACGTTTGTTTAACTCCCCCTAAAACTCCATCATAGATTCAAATATTGCAAAACTCAAACATATCATCTAAAAGCTCTTTAAAAGAGCTATCTAGAAAGATTTAATTTTTTTTTCTAAGGTCAAGGGCCCACCTGTGATGACGTCATGTGAGGCCATTTTGATGACGTCATTACAGGTGGGACCTTGACCTCAGAAAGAAAAATTAAATCTTTCTAAATAGCTCTTTTAAAGAGCTTTCAGATGATATATTTGAGTTTTGCAATAATTGAATCTATGATGGAGTTTTAGGGGGAGTTAAACAAACGTATTTACCTGTAAAAGCGGCCATTTTGATGACGTCATCACAGGTGGGCCCTTAAAATTAGAAAGAAAAATTAAATCTTTCTAGATAGCTCTTTTAAATAGCTTTTAGATGATATATTTGAGTTTTGCAATATTTGAATCTATGATGGAGTTTTAGGGGAGTTAAACAAACGTATTTAAATGTAAAAGCGGCCATTTTGATGACGTCATCACAGGTGGGCCCTTGACCTTAGAAAGAAAAATTAAATCTTTCTAAATAGCTCTTTTAAAGAGCTTTCAGATGATATGTTTGAGTTTTGTAATATTTGAATCTATGATGGAGTTTTAGGGGGAGTTAAACAAACGTATTTACCTGTAAAAGCGGTCATATTGAGGACGTCATCACAGGTGGGCCCTTAACCTTAGAAAGAAAAAATAAATCTTTCTAAATAGCTCTTTTAAAGAGTTTTCAGGTGAGGTATTTGAGTTTTGCAATATTTGAATCTATGATGGAGTTTTAAGCAGTTAAACGAACGTATTTACCTGCAAAAGCGACCATTTTGATGACGTCATCACAGGTGAACCCTTGACCTCAGAAAGAAAAGTTATATTTTCATAAATAGATCTTTTAAAGCGCTTTCAGATGATATAGTTGAGTTTTGAAATATTTAAATATATGATGGAGTTTTGGGGGGAGTTAAACAAACGTATTTACATATAAAAGCGGCCATTTTGATGACGTCATTACAGGTGGGCCCTTGACCTCAGAAAGAAAAATTAATTTTTTCTAAATAGTTCTTTTAAAGGGCTTTCAGATGATATATTATAGTTTTGCAGTATTTAAATCTATGATGGAGTTTTAAGGGGAGTTAAACAAACGTAGTTACCTGTAAAAGCGGCCATTTTGATGACGTCATCACAGGTGGGCCTTTGACCTTAGAAAGAAAAATTAAATCTTTTTAAATAGCTCTTTTAAAGAGCTTTCAGATGATATATTTGAGTTTTGCAATATTTGAATCTATGATGGAGTTTTAGGGGGAGTTAAACAAACGTATTTACCTGTAAAAGCGGCCATTTTGATGACGTCATTACAGGTGAGAACTCTACCTCAGAAAGAAAAATTAAATCTTTCTAAATAGCTCTTTTAAAGAGCTTTCAGATGATATATTTTAGTTTTGCAATATTTCAATCTATGATGGAGTTTTAAGCAGTTAAACGAACGTATTTACCTGTAAAAGCGGCCATTTTGATGACGTCATCACAGATTGACCTTGACCTCCGATCAAGTGTCTCCCGGCGTTTTTTTGTCCTCCTATGTGAATTTAAGCCCCACATAAAATTTCAGGCTGGTATCCGGAAGTGAAATATGTTTGCACTAACTCCACGGACTGAAGACAAACTACATCGCAACTAATATTTGCATGAAATATTATTACTTATATTCACTTTTTAGAATGTCAAATTGCTATATGTTTTACTTTTATACCTCAAGCGTCGTGTTTCCCTCTTTCAAATTGGCAGTCAACCAAAGCCTCGCGTCCCAATACAGCAGTACCCTCCTGCTGTCTGGTCCGTTGCATGGGGGGGGGGGGGGAGCCCAAACAGGACGTGGCTATGAATGAGCACACACGCACCTATCGAAATTCGTTGTTGCGAAAAACATAATTTGAATTCGAGATGTCAAAATTTATTTTTTTCGTTTTTGTAAAAATAAACCCATATTGGGATTTTTTTAAAAATTCAATCAGGCAGTGAGCTAAAAACAAAACGGGTGAGAATTGCTTCTCGAGAATGAATGCTAGACTAAAACTGATAAGGCCTTGACTGACTTAAAAAATGAAAAAAAAAAAAAAAAGTTGATTAAAAATATACATAAAAATTATGTCAACACTAATGTTAGATAAAGATACTTGCAAAGTACACCCGGGATAGCCATTAAATCCTTTTAATAACACTGCTATCAGATCTGTGGCTATGAACCTAATAGAAACCTTTTTTTTTGTCAGCTCAGTATGTCGGTCATTACAAATTGTGCTGGATCTTCGATCTTTCTGAACCCTTAAAAAGATGTGTGCAACCCCAAGTAGCACACTTTGTTTTTTAAAGGTTGTAAAATGGTTACTAACGTTGTAACAACCGTTTAAAAACGTTTATAAAACGTTTAAAGGTTATTTGTGCTACCCGGGACTAACACTTATCTAACTTATTTCAAGGTTTTATATCAACGAAACAAACATACAAATAAAGGGTGAATTTGTGCCCCTGAGCATAGGTTCCGGTTTGCTCTTCCCTAAATCCGTCACTAATTCCAAAACCTCAATCATTACAGAATTAATCTGTCTGTTTGCAAAAGGGGGAAAAAGCGGAGTTTACAAATCTTCTTTTAGTGTCGACATTATGTGCAAAATAATAATGAATGAAAGCTTTTCATTTCACTTTTTGGTTAACTGTCAAGCCAAACCTGAATGAAATAACTACCTTTTATTGATTTCTCTTTCACTTATTGGGAAACAAAAGAAAGCACACCATTTTCAAATTTACTTAAGTGCGCAATCTTAAACTGTTTAAACAATCGATTTTTATCGTTGTAGCAGAACGAAACGTTCGTTGATATCGTCAGTAACAGACAATACCGCTAGAATGATAGCAAACTTAATGTTATCAAACAATAAACAGGAGGAGGGGGGGGGGGGAGGCAGAGTATATAGAAAAGAACTATCTTGGAAAAAAGTTGAACTTAATATTGTTCGTAACCCTCGCATATTTAAAGTAGAAATTTTTAAGGTCTGAGTTAACAGTGACTTCAAATACATATTGGCCGTTTTTAGTTTCTTCTGCATATTAGATATATATGTTAAACAGGTGTAGACAAGGGTAATCCAAATGGGCTCAAAAATCTTCTCAACTTACTCCATTTTCCTAACATTGTTAGTGGTTTGATCCTCGCTCCATGAACCCCCCCCCTCTCCCCATGAGTATGCTTAGTACTGAACTCGTAAAAGTTTTCAACTTTCAAATGTTGACGGATTTACAAGTTTTGAAAAGTGCCAACTCATTTGACGATTTTTGAAACATATCTGTCTTCGCGCCATGGGACTACTTGAAAGATGTCCCTTTTCAAAAAAAAAAAAAAAAAAAAATAAATAAAATAAATAAATAAATAAATCAAAATTGGACTATCCTGTAAAAGTTATGTGTAATCGTCATACATAATATATATATCGGTTGACCTGAGAACCTCCTCCGTTTTTTCGTCGGTTAAAAAGTAATAAATAAGAAGAAAAAAATCAAATACAAGTAGAAATGCATAAAACACAGTATAGTATGTATTGTTCTAAATGCATTGTGTAACATTCCCTCCCTTTTCTTTTTTTAGAACTTAAAAATATTCCCTTATTATTTTGTATGAATATTTAAAAATATGTTTCAGTGGATCCTATTTTTTGCTTTGAGCAATGTTTTTAAAAATCGCCATTAAAGTTGTTTAAACAGTTTTTACTAACGTTTATGTAAAATTGCTGTTGATTGATTTTTCTAAAGTATTTCCAGAATAGATTTCCTTCGACCTTTAATTTATTCTTCGAATGTTTTTTTTTTTTGTTCACAGCGAACAGAAAAATCGTGTTTTTCTGAAATACGTTTTTCGTTAGCCTGATTTCAGTTTTCAATATTCTTGCGCAATTATTGATAAAGGCGATATTTTTTGCGTTTGCTGGCAGCTTTTTGCAGCCAAATATAGCAATAAAGGCGCACCGAAGAACACATTTCTAGTTTAATTCCTCTTTTTCCCTCAGAAGTCAAAAAGCACATTACATTGTAAACAAAGACTTTCTCTTGGGTAAACACTGAAGAAGACACTAATGCTTCAAGTTTCCAAAGTAAATACCTATCAATGGGATAAGTTAGAATAGAATGAAAGAATAAAGGTGAGAGCTACTACTTCGAATCGTGGGAAGTATTATTACAATTGCAGCAAACATTTCCTAGAAATGTGACTTTTTTCTTAAAGGGAGAACGGGGTTACTCATTTTGATTTTGGAAGAAACATCTAAAAATTAGTGAAGTTCCAGTAAAATAAAAGTTTGTTTGCAATGGATAAAATGCGTAATATGTGCTAATATGAAAGTAAAACTAATACTGTGCCTTGTTCGTAAGTTTTCCAAATTTAGATGCTCTTCTACGTTAACGATTATTTGACGTTATTTATTTTCTCCTTATTGTTTTTAACTGCATTTAGTCAGCTAATTTTTCACTGAGAAAAATTTCATTCTGATCCTGAAAAACCATGGATTTTAGGGGTGGAAAAATCTTTAAACATTAGAATAAAAATTTATTTTATCAAAATTTTCCGAAAAGTTTTCTTTTAAATCTTTCGGGCTGGGAATATTGACTCACCTCCCCTGAGGACACTGCTAATCGGCACTGTCGATTAATCTGCCGGTTCGCGGATTATGTATAATTAACCAATTTTTGCCGATTAATCGGCGGAAAACATATTATTATTATTTATTTTTTTTTTGATTTTCTTCACCAGGAAACTATGATGAATAGCTTTGATAACAGTAAATAAATGTTATTTTCTGAAACACGAACTTTTACATGTACTATGAAAGTGTACAGAGTAAAATTAAAACAAATAGCTCATACAGTGCTTAAAACTGAATGGAATATTGAAAGTTAACCCTCACAGCTGATATTCATATGACTCTATTTAGGAATAATTAAATTTACGAACTTTTAAATTGGAATGCGAAAAAATGAGCATTCCTAATTTAGAGTGCTCATCTCAGCCTCGCCCTAATTTTGTCTCAATTTTGTGTCTATTAACAATGTTTTAATTGTGTTATGTGGTAATGTAGTTTTATGACAGCAACGCGAAAATGGGTTCTACGGATTAGATGAAATTTCGAAATTATTTTGAGAAAATTAGGAAAATAGAGAAAAATAAATCTTGTCTCAGAAATAAATTAATAACTATTCCTAAATTTGGAATTCTGAAAGAAAGAGAAACAAAACATTGATGGTGAAATTTGTAGTAATAAAAAAAAAATCCTGATCATTTATCGGCTCAACCGAGCAATCGGTAATCGGTAATCCCCTAATTTGCTGATGGATGCCTTCATTCTAAGTATTAAATTAACTGTTACAAAAGTTTTAACTTTGTGATTTTTATCATGTTTAACATAACAACAACTTTCAAATATTACTAATTATTGTACGTGAGAATTAAACGTTTGAGAAAATTCTAGAAAATTATTTAAAGAAACAACAAAATTAATTAAAAAAACGAATGAAATGGTATTTTTTACTGTGAACTCAGAAAGGTGAAAAACTACAAGTTCGCAGACCAGAGATAGAGAATTCTCTGATTTGCAAGATAAATTTCAGTAAAATTCGCAGTAACGTGGAACTGTTATAACAAATTTTCAGAATGTCAGTTTGATTTTTCTTTTCAGTATTGATTATTCTTTTCAACGGATGAAATCCAATGATTTTCACATTTTTTATTGTTCTACAATTTTTAAAAGCAACAAGCAATGAATTTCATTAAACAATATGCTAAGCGGTGACATCTATTGATATGTGAAACTCATGTCATATCCGTTTCCCATCTTTCTCCACACGATAAAATATCCCTAAGCAGCAATTTTTTCTTCCTATCAATCAACCAGTGCTCATGCAGCAGGTTTTAAAACAAACGGAATAATGAATGAAGAATTGCTCCTCTTGAGGCAATCCTTTTCTACAGCAGCCTGAAGGTCAACGTAATAATAATAAAAAAAAAGACCTACCTCAAAAGTTTCGGTTCATGTTTACGTCTGCGCATGTGCAAGTACAAGTTTTGGTTCACATTTGGAATACCTTAAAAGCTGAACTCCGGAATCGATATCTATTCTTGCTCTTCCTTCGCTGCTGTGTTTTTGGTAAGTGTTTGATTGAAATATAAAACATGAATTCATTTGAAAAACTAACTGCAAAGCATGAAATATCGCAACTTTTTAAACGTTTTCTATTCATTTTGATTAAAAACTTATTTCCGAAGCTTTTAATGTATCTATCTGTCTAATCTATTGTTTTTCACGGGAGCTCTCCGATTTTTTTAACTTGTCCCTCCATTACGGTTTTCTTCCGCTTTCTTAACTGATTGCTTCCACAAATTCTTAAGGAATTTAACGTTTCAATTAATAATTAACTCGGCAAAAAATACCTCAAATTTGAATATGAATTTTTTCTTATCTTTTATAATAATTGTACTATTCCTTTAATAAAGGAAAATATACTCTATTATTATGGTTATTTATATGTGTTGTAAATTTTAGGTTGTTTTTTTTGCTCTGGTAGGAATTTTTATTATATTTTAAAGAGAGCAAATTTAAATTTTAAGTACGCCACTTGTTTTATAATTGAAGATTTATAATACTTCATTTATTACTCGATTCTATCATTGATTATGAAAAAGTGTAGAATTTTTTAATGGGATAAAATTTTTCGAATGATCTTTTGAATTGACGGCAACACCAAATTCAATAAATAAATTAAATTAAATAAAATAAAAGGAAAGAAGGGAGAAAAATTAAATACAAAGCAGTTGATCATACTTCTCCCCGTTATCCGCTTTCGCACTGTTAATTTCACTCGCGTACAATAGCAATGTTCTATAGTACCTTTTAAAAAACAATAAAAGAATGTGGCAGTTTTTGAAAAGAAAGTTTTACTCTTGGGCTGTTTATTTTATCGGATATATCATTTTTTTAAATTAGGCGTTTAATACATTTTTCTGAATTGTAATTGTAGATTTTTACAAATTCTTTGCGATTATTTTAACGTTTAATATTTTTGATAACATTTCAATTTCTTTGAAATAAAAAAGTAGCTAAACTTAAGGCTTAAATAAAATGATTAATTAGATTTTTTTAAATGTTAAAAACATTATTATAAAATTTTTAAAAATATTAATCTTAAATTTAATTATTAGTAAATTTAAGATTAATTTATTAAATATTTTTAATTAATATTTGAAAATATTATTTAGTCATTTGTATTTTCATAGGTAATTACTTCCTTATTCAGGTTAAACTCTCTTAAAGGAATTCTTGCGACTATAGTGATTTTGTAAAAGTTGGCGAAAACTTTCGTCATTAAATATGAAGGTGAAAGAAACTGCAATATGTACAAAATGAATTTATATGATATGGTGTGCTTCAGTTTAGCTAAAGCTTTCATCAGTAAAAACTGCTTAATTTTCGGGGCTACGACTTTTTCCCCTTAATATTTTATCTGAAGTCAACGCCGTTTATAGAAGTAAAATTAAGTCATTTTTATAGTAGTAAGAAAAGACTGTCATTACTTCGGGAAAAGGATAGGAAAAAAGAGAAAAATGTTTAATAATTAGAATTATTGTATTTTAAACTATGGTGCAAAAAGTGTCATAACAAGTACTCGGTATTTGGCCGAGTAGTGAAAGGCCGAGTATTCTTCAATTCGGCTAAAGTGTTGCTCGGTACGTCTCTATTTAAAACAGAATAGCCTCGATTATGTAAAGAATGTATACTTTGATGGTTCTTAACTTAAATTATGTTTCTCAAATTCTTAATTATGTTTCAGTAAATTTATCATGACTGAGCTCTCTATTAGGAACATTTTTAATTCATAAGTTCTGTCTAATATTCAGTGCCAAAAAATATATTTGGGTAAAAATATATGTGAGTTTGGTGTATTTCTTTATATTGAAATTTTGAATTTCTCCCGTTGGCACTAATGTCATTATTATTTTTTTGAACTATTAATTGTTTTTGAATAAACAAATAAAAAAGGCGTTTTATGAACATCAAACGCAATTTTAATTTGCCAACTTAAAAGCTCTTTCGAAAAAATTCTTTTCAAGCAATATTCTTCTTAATTTCGGTTCTATATGATTTAATTTTTCTAGTGGGATCAAAATCAAGTGTTTTATGAACGTTTATGAACAGTTTAAACCTGAGAAAAAGCTACACACAAATACAGTTTTACAGTTCAAACCACTTAAATTCTTTATTTTCTAATATTTATTTACGTAACTTCTATAACTTTTCCAATACTTACTATGTGAGCGATTCCATACCAAATCACCGAAAAAAAAAAAGTTGGTCGCACGACCGACTCGGATTTTTTTTTAATTTGGTACACAGATTGATGGTATAGAGGTATGAAAAAGCCCAAAAGGAAAGTTACCTGCTCCACTTATTTTCTGAGATACATACCCTCCCCCCAAAGTTTGTCCGCCACGTCAAAATACTAAAAAAGTGATGTTATTTAATCATTTTTTATAAAAAGTCGTACTCATGCAAAACAAAAGTGTTAGATATCTATGGAAACTAGTTACTCCAGGCATTCTGAAAAAAAATACTAGAACGTTCATAATGAAAACTGCCAAGGTACAGGGCTCTTTGAAGTTGTCACCACAAAAACTTGATTTTGCAGATTTTGCTAAAATTTAGGCATTTATTACAAAAAAAGGCAAACAAAACCAAAGATTTTCTCACTTTCTGGTAGTGTACAGGTCCTCCCTGTAAATTGCTACGCAATAAATTTTTTGGGTTTCTCACTCCTTCTTGGAAATATTTTAGCTTAAAGATAAGCCGTAAGGCAAAAAATGCGTTTTTGGCCATCTTGGTAGCCATTTTTCTCATAAAGGGGGAGCAGTAGAAACTTTATTTTTTTTTTAAAACAAGCCACTGATATGTTAGCTATTCACAGGAAAAGAGTTTACTTTTGGTTATTTCTCCCATTAAGAGATATCCTGCTGACAGTATATGCATGTTTTTCGCGACGACCATATGCTTTTGTTCCTCCTCTCATGGACTTAAAATTAATTAAACCAAAAAATAATGATATATTTATTATTAGCTGTATTATCTACCCAATATGTCATGAAATTTAATTTATTAAATCATTGAACAATAAATTAGATAATTGATGAAAACAAGAAAAAGTATTTCTCTGATGCCTGAGCATTATGCATTCATAATTATAAAGCACTAAATACTTTCTTGAGAAATTAATTAACATAAATGAGCTCTAAATAGTTATATTATAAGCAATACCCAATCTTGTGATTGGGATACTCCTGTTTTTAACTGAAGAATTTCTTGAATATCACATGAATATCAGGAAAATAAATGAGGTCTTTTCGTTTGATGTAGGATACTTTATGACAAATTTCATTTGATAGGTTACTAACTGAGCATGGTGATAAAGAGCTATTAATTTCAGCATCGAATTCCATTTTACCTTATTAACAGTTAAATATTTACAAAATAATTAAAGAAATAATTTAATATAAAGCCATGCTTGAAAAATTAAAATTAGTGCAACTAATTTATTCCCATACTGATCTTTACAAAATTGACATGCGTTGAGCACTGATAAGAACTGACAAGAAAAAGTTAACTCACTAAAATATTAGTTCACAGATACTATAAAGCATACATTCTATTTTCCACAAAATAATACTGCAACAAAGAACAAGGGTATCCTCCTGTTTATAGCCATCAATCAGGAACATCCAATCACAAGATTGGGTATTGCCTATGAGATATATATTCGAAGCTCCTTTATTTAATTGATTTTTAAAGAAATTCTTTAGTACCTACCCCTTTATACCCTTGTTCTTTGTTGCAGTATTATTTTGTAGAAAATAGAATGTACGCTTTATAGTATCTGTGAACTAGTATTTTAGTGAGTAAACTTATTCTTGTCAGTTCTTATCAGTGCTCAACACATGTCAGTTTTGTAAAGATCAGTGTGGGAATAAATTACTTGCACTAATTTTAATTCTTCAAGCATGGCTTTATATTAAATTATTTATTTAATTATTTTATAAATATTTAACTGTTAATAAGGTAAAATGGAATTCGATGCTGAAATCAATAGCTCTTTATCACCATGCTCAGTTAGTAACCTATCAAATGAAATTTGTCATAAAGTATCCTACATCAAACGAAAAGACCTCATTTATTTTCCTGATATTCATGTGATATTCAAGAAATTCTTCAGTTAAAAACAGGAGTATCCCAATCACAAGATTGGGTATTGCTTATAATATAACTATTTAGAGCTCATTTATGTTAATTAATTTCTCAAGAAAGTATTTAGTGCTTTATAATTATGAATGCATAATGCTCAGGCATCAGAGAAATACTTTTTCTTGTTTTCATCAATTATCTAATTTATTGTTCAATGATTTAATAAATTAAATTTCATGACATATTGAGTAGATAATACAGCTAATAATAAATATATTTTTATTTTTTGGTTTAATTAATTTTAAGTCCATGAGAGGGGGAACAAAAGCATATGGTCGTCGCGAAAAACATGCATATACTGTCAGCAGGATATCTCTTAATGGGAGAAATAACCAAAAGTAAACTCTTTTCCTGTGAATAGCTAACATATCAGTGGCTTGTTTAAAAAAAAATTAAAGTTTCTACTGCTCCCCTTTATGAGAAAAATGGCTGCCAAGATGGCCAAAAACGCATTTTTTGCCTTACAGCTTATCTTTAAGCTAAAATATTTCCAAGAAGGTGTGAGAAACCCAAAAAATTTATTGCGTATCAATTTACAGGGAGGACCTGTACACTACCAGAAAGTGAGAAAACCTTTGGTTTTGTTTGCCTTTTTTTGTAATAAATGCCTGAATTTTAGCAAAATCTGCAAAATCAAGTTTTTGTGGTGACAACTTCAAAGAGCCCTGTACCTTGGCAATTTTCATTATGAACGTTCTAGTATTTTTTTTCAGAATGCCTGGAGTAACTAGATTCTATAGATATCTAACACTTTTATTTTGCATGAGTACGATTTTTTATAAAAAATGATTAAATAACATCACTTTTTTAGTATTTTGACGTGGCGGACAAACTTTGGAGGGCATGTATCTCAGAAAATAAGTGGAGCAGGTAACTTTCCTTTTGGGCTTTTTCATACCTCTATACCATCAATCTGTGCACCAAATTAAAAAAAAATCCGAGTCGGTCGTGCGACCCCCATTCGGTGATTTGGTATGGAATCACTCATGTATGTGTTTTTGACTTGTTTTAGCGATATTTTCAGGATTCAAAAATATAATTTTTAGGTCAATGTCTGTTGTGTAAACCTGCCATGTACCGGGGCACGTTTACGCAGTCTCACTTTTGACCCAATCAAACTTACAGAACGGCATTTTTTATTATTTTGACATCTTTCTTAGCTATATTAGTTCTTTGAACATAATGTCTTACCATCTATATAATAAAGAATGTTTATAATAGGCAGAATCTATATATATAAAAATGAATGTTGGTAAATGTGTATATGTGTGTGTATGTGTGTGTGTTCCCTAAGATGTCTGAAACTACCCGGGAGATTTGGCTGAAAGTTTCACCGTTTGTTCCTTTTGGTACTGGGAAGGTTTAGAGACCAGTTTCAACAAAATCCGATGGGTAGTTATTTTTTTATTTCAATTTTAGACCTGATTCTGTCTTTGTAATTTCAATTTAAAACTCCATTTTCGAAGGCTTTCATCAATCCAATCGAGTATTTAGTGCATCAACTCAACTCTTGGCGGATAGTTAGAATTGCTTGCTACCGTAAATTTGACGATCTTTTAAATCGCGCCAAGAGCCCTCAATAATGGAAGTTTTCCCAATAACTATCTCAAGTATAAAGGATAAAAAAGGTATTTGATTAACAGATTAATCTTTTTTTAAAAACAAATGAGATTCAGTTTCATACTTCGGAACTCTTTTAGATTTGTAGGGGCTTATGTCATGCATTATTTTCCAGACGAACACTATTTTGTTTTTTATACCTATTGCTGTTTTCAATCAAAGTATGTTACTATATTTTCTCGCCAAACATCCAATCAATAGTTCGTTTTCATGTCCACACTATTTGCTATGATATACCGCAATGTTGGAAATTATTTTAACGCCTTACGGAATGGTGTACATTTAGCGCCAAATATAATATTCCAATTGATTTCAGATTGCCAAAAAGTAATCAGCTTCATAGAGAATACCTCAACATTTGGCAACAATTTCTCTTTCACAAAAGTTATAATACGTAAGTTTCTTTATGTATGGAAGGGATAGGGGCTCAGAATTATCCAAGGTATCCCAAATTAGCTACCAAATCGGCGACTTTTTAAATAGCGCCAAGAACCTTCAATAATTGAAATTTTCCAAGGCGCGTTGCTACGCAACTATTTTTGTTTTCGAAAATTAGAAAAAATTATTTGTGTGTGATAAATACCTGATTAAATATGTTTTCTTCTCAGACAAACATATTATTGCATGACAGTACTCAAATGCTACCATATTTTTTAAGGTGTTTGCTTTTTCATGTTCGTAATATTTGTCATTAACCGCAATGTTAAAAATTATTAACGACGTACGGAATGGTGGGTATTGAGCACCAAATAGGTCATTAAAATTTTTTTCAGCCTTGCGAATAATATATTCATGCTTGCTCAAATTGTGCCACACGTGCAAAATTTATGGAACTCATTTCTTCGCATTAGATATGTTGTTACTTAATTTTCAAACGGTTGTGCGTATGGACGAGTATTTCCCTATAGCTTATGCCATCAAATTACTAAAGTACAGCCATTCCTCCATGCTTTTTTTCTTTTACTTTTCTGTTTTAAGAAGTTTCTTCAAGTACTGTCAAGTTTAAGTATCATTTGCATCTTTAACATTGCGAAATTTCAACAAGTCCGCCATTGTTGTTAAGCTTAGTTTAGCCTTCTAAGTGACTTTATTAACTTTTTAAGAAGTGGACATCTGTGTTTTCCAACTCTACAGAACAAAGTTTTATAGTTTTAAAGGAAAATGAACTTTTTTATTGAATAGACTTTCTGAAAATTGAATAACTTTATCAGAAGATAACTTTGCTTGATTTAGAATTTTTAAAATCTTTCATGCCTATTTTCAACAACGCTTTATAGATTTTTACATCCAAAACACCATGTGGAGACGAAATATACATCTAGGCAGAACAACGTCTGCCGGGTTCTGCTAGTAGTCTATAAAATTAAAGTCGAGAAGACATGAATACATAAATATGATAGTAAGATGCTAGAAACGAATCTCTTACCCAGTTAAACCTTAAATGATGATATCCAGTACTAAATAGCCATAAAATTCCAAAAAAGTTTGACACAGTACGGTGAAAAAAAAAAGCTTCAAGGGCACGTTTACGCACTAAGAACTGTCAAACGTGCCCTGTTATTAATGCGTAAACGTGCTCCGTCGCCTTTTGGTTTTTTTAAAGTGCAACGAAATTTAATAACATTTTTATTCCACACGAAAACTGTTCTGAAACAACTATAAAGTTATGCTAATATTCATATATTTGTTTATTTTTATCTAAGCATTCTTATTTCACAATAAACATGAATAAGTTCAACACAAAAGTTACTCAAATTGGCAGAAAACAGGTTTTTTCCCCCAAATGGTATATCAAAGCTCGAGAGACACTAAAAAACTTGTGCATCCATCTGTTGCTACTGGTGACACCAATTACAACTCGTTTCGGAAAAAGGGCACTGCGGTAACGTGCCCGGCCTACCCTACAATTTTTCAAAAGTAATATTGTGTTTGATTTTATTTTTTGCTTTAATGATATTACCCCCCGCCCCTCCTTGAGATCCACCGTACGAGTCATGATGGATACTTTTCGGGGGAGATAGATTTATGAGGAGAGAGCTTTCATGATATTAGATTGTATTGTTTAAATTTATTTGCTTAATTATCTACTTTTCTAAAAATTTTGGTTTAAAATGTTTCAAAATATTCACAAACGTTCCTTTTTTATTGGTGTTCAAGCGTAACCTACGCGATATTGGAGGAGGCCTCGGAGCTTGGAAATGACGTCACCGTTCGTCGACCCACTCGAAGCTATCCACTATGATATTCGGAGGCGCGCGCTAGACTTCGTCATAGTTATTTTGGTTGCATTATTTGAAAACATAAAAAAGAAACAATTTTCATACACTCAACAATACACCAAGTCTTTTGAAAAGTATTTTACATCAAAATAAGTAAGTAAACAACAAAAATTCGGAACTGCACTAGAATTCGTCTACTATTAGTTTAGTTGCATTAAAGGTTCTGCTTTTTCATTTGAAAAAAAAAGAAAAAAAAAACAATCATACAATAAAAAATACACTGGTTTTTATTCATAGTATTTTACTTTATGACAAATTAGTAAACAAGTTTTAATTTTTCAATGCTGCTTAACCAAGTAATAAATGAGCAACGTTCTATGTTTCATTTGAAAACATTTCAAACACTAATCACATTTTAAAAAACGCTTTGAATTTTATTTACAGTATATTGCATTAAAACATTAGGCCTTAAAAAGTATTTAAACAAGTAAAGGAAATTTATTTTACGAATAAATTAGGCAAACCAGAACGGAGCATATACTAAAAACACGCTGTGCATTGACTATTCAGACGTAATTTTTCGTGAGCCCAGAACGTATGAACACATTTAATTCAACATCAATTTATGTTTAGATATTTTAGAAAAAGTAAAGACAACATTTATTTAAGGTAAAAAAGCAAATTCTAAGCCCCCCTTTTTTTTTAATTTTAATGCATTGACCTGCAGTGCTGTAGTTAGCAAGAAATGTTTGGTGTTGCAGTTGAAGAAAAGGCGGTTTGAAACCAATTCACATTACATTAACATTATTTTTACGGTGAAAAAATAATAAAATAACATAATAAATCAGGAACTGACCCCTCCCTCAATTACAGTAGTGCTTCGGTGAGATAAAAAAGTAAAATTATATTCAAACAATGACGAACTGTACATTATTCACAGTGTACTGATAAATTGTTCTTATAAATAAAAATACAAAGCAATGATTTGTGAAGCCTGCGAGTGATCATACAAAGAACATACCCAAATTCTACAGAATACTTCCATTATAGAGACCTCAAATTTTATGGATAATATAGTATAAAAGATGGGAGCTGATAAGATCTTGATATCAGCTTATATTTAAAACAAGTAATATAATCTATTATTAGCAAGAATAAACGATACTTTTGTGTTTAATTTATTAAGAAGTAGAATAGATATATGATACATGAGATTAATTTAATAAACAAAAATATTAAATATCTGTGTTCAATTCAGAGATATATTGTTTCATCGACCAGAAACATCTTTTGAATGCTAAGTCGCTTAAGTTTCTTTTCTTTGCTACAACACTGAAACCAATTTTCTTAAATTGGGATTATCCAAGGGGTATGGGGATAAAAAATACTCTGCCCAATTCTTTTCAATAAATTGAGTTTGCAACTAAAAATGCTGCACTTAAAAAATAATAAACCAATACATTGATTTGACAGTTAAGGAACGTTTTTAGATAAAAATGAATATCACACAATAGCATGTGAAAAAAATTTAATCGAAACTTAAAATAGAAGATTAGTGCTTTTAAAAGCCTGCTTGGAAAACTTATTTAAATAATTGAATATAAATAGTACGTCACGTTACTTTTGATAGCAGAAAATTTTGAAATGTTTATTGACATCCAAGGAAATTCATTTAAATACATGCACTAAAAAAAGTAAAATATTGCAAATTACTTGTTGCACTTTTTCAAAGCAATATGCTGAAATAACAGATTAGAGACAAACATATTAGAAATGAAACCTAATCAGTTAATAGACACTGATATATCTTCAAAAACACCCCTTGCAAATTCTTTCTGTAATTAAGAAGTTCATAAATAATCTGAGAATTTACTTGAGATATTTCAAAATCGCTTCAATAAGGCGCCCAGTTTTTTCGTCGTATGCTGAAGAGGTTGTTCGAAAATCACTTTGCTGAAAGTCGCTCACAAACCTGAATAATTTCTTGATCTTTTGGGAAACCGAAAACACGTACAGCAATTCCATCCTTTTTGTAGTTTCCTCTGCATCCCGGTATTCAAATTCAACATTATATAAACAAAATATTCATCCGATATAACTTATAACCAACTCCAAACAACCGGTTACGAAACAACACATTGCGAGCAACAAGCAACTCGTTTACCGGTAAGCCACATTCAAATTTCCGCGCTTTGTGGATCAAAGATCGACTATTGGTGACGTAACCAGACATGCGCGAAAGACTTCTGAGGCTTGTTCAAGAGTGAGACCGAGCATATATCATCATCGTTTATATTTTTTTTCTTGGAGGGACGGGTTGAGTTTAAATACGAGATTAAACTTTGGAATTGATTTAATGCTTGATTAAAAAGGTGGATTTTATATCAATTTTAAAGTTGGCGCTCTTTTCAAAACAATGACAAGCCCTGAAAAATGTATTATTAGTGTTTTATGTTGTACATTATTTCTGCCACTTGGATTGATTTTATGGTCCTCCAGTATAAATAGTTCTTTTAAATGCTAAGGAGTGTTCGTTTTTCCTGCTGTAAGATACGCTGAATATTTCGCTAAATGATAACAATTTTTTTATTTGCATTATTTTAGAGACGACGATTGAGTTATATCTCTGTTGAATTATTTCTTCTGTTTGGAAGCTCTTATGTAAGTAAAAAGTTTATTTATATTTTGTGATTTTTTTTGTTGCAATTTTTTAATTTAAAATGAAACGGAAAAGTGTTTTTAACATGTATGGAAAATTATTTCACAGTATTTGATTGTTGTGGTCTCTACATTTCACGAAGTTTGTAGGTTAATATTTATTACATTGAAATGTGTGAATTAATTTTTTGCCAATTTAGAAGTGCTATCGACACACAAACTCAAGATAAAATATAATAACTGGAAATATAATTGCTTATTAATTAGTAAATTTAAGTAGTCATGGCAAAAATAGTCGGATGTTGTAGACTATACGCACAAAAATTGATCAGAATTGAATTCCATTCCTTTTGAATCTAGTTATTCTATGCTTTTAATGTTTTGGTTTTTTAAACACTTCTACACTACAAATTATAAAAATGCAAAAAAAAAAAAAATAAATAAATAAATAAAATAAAATAAAATAACTGAAAAATTAAGATTTTAGAATAAAAATTACGGATACATATGAAATGCTTAATGCTGCGAATTCTACAATTGCATTTGTATCAATCGACTTAATGACGAAAATATGTAGACGCAAGGCTTCCTAGTTGCGTGGGTTTCGGTGTGGGCCGCGGTAGTCTGATCGGTAAGTCGTCGGACTCGTAACCGGAGGGTCCCGTTCCGATCATATAGAGGAAGCCCTGCCGATTAAAGATCCACCGTCTTCATTAATGGTGGCTGGGGGACGTTAAAAATGTTCGTGGTCATAAAATCCTCCAAGTAATACGATACCTCTGGGGGATGCTGGGCCAAGGGTTTGCTCGGCCCTTGGGCCTGGTTCAAAAATGAACAGAGCGCTCTTCAAGGCCCCATCCCGATTAAACTACGAGTTGTGGTATGTACGGGGGGGACCTTGGAGTGTGAAGTCAAGTGAAAGTCAAAACCAACTGGAACCAAATGCGTACTGGAGAACAGGGACTCTGCATCCATTCTCATCAACCCCTCCCACGCTTTAGGCGCTAAATGAAATGAAATTGGGTGTGATTTTACGGTGAGCATGGATTAAATAAGGTTGTGTTTTTTAAAACAAATTACGGCTGTTTTAAAAGCATAATTGCAACCAAAGGCTTAAAAATGCTTTTCAAGTTTATCGAAATAAGTACTTCGCATTTTAGAAAAAAAACACGAGTTTACAAACCTCTTTTTTTTTTAACAGAGCGGGCTCGGTCCCCTGGTACTATCGTTAAACGAGCAATTCTTGTATATATATATATATATATATATATATATATATATATATATATTTTATATATCGGATCTCGAAAGTGGCTCTAACGTTTTTGATAAAATTTTGTATTTAGATAAAGTTTTGGTTTTTGAGTTCGTCTACATCGGCGTTTTTTCTGTAAAAACGAGAGTTTTCACAAAAAAAATCCGTTTTTTGTGCCTTCATGGAAAGTTTTACGAGGTTTTCTTTCGCCATTTTCTTTATGATTACTCTTATTGTTACTGTTTCATAGCAACCACGTTTTATTATAACAATTGGATTTCATATTTAATTACATCAGCGTAAATTTAAATTTTTATGATATTTTGCAAACGAGTTTTGGCAACACGTTAGAATTGTTATTGTTTTTGAAATTTAAAAGAGATCAATCAAAACAAAGTTAAAATTTGGTGTGGGCCGCGGTAGTTCGATCGGTAAGTCGTCAGACTCGTAACCGGGGGTCCCGGGCCGATCATATAGAGGGAGCCGAGCCGATCAAAGATCTACCGGCTTCCTTAATGGTGGCTGGGGGACGTTAAAAATGTTCGTGGTCACAAAATCCTCCAAGTGAAACGATACCTCTGGGGGATGCTGGGCCAAGGGTTTGCTCGGCCTTTAGGCCTGGAACAAAAACGAACAGAGCGCTCTTCAGGGCTCCATCTCGGTTAAACCACGAGTTGTGGGGGGAATCCTGGAGTGTGAAGTGAAGTGAAAGTCAAAACCAACTCGAGCCAAATGCGTACCGGAAAATAGGGACTCTGCATCCATTCTCATCAACCCCTCCCACGCTTTCGGCGCCAAATGAAATGAAATTGGGTGTGATTCTATGGTGAGCATGGATTAAATAAGGTTGTGTTTTCTAAAACAAATTACGGCTGTTTTAAATGCGTAATTGCAACCAAAGGCTTAAAAATGCTTTTCAAGTTTATTTAAATAAGTACTTCGCACTTTAGAAAAGACACGAGTTTACAAACCTCTTTTTTTTCTACCGAGCGGGCTCGGTCCTCAGGTACTGCGTTTATAATACATCAAGATGTAACATAGTTTAGCCTTTAGTATTAATAATAGCATAATATAGGGTGATTCTACAAAAATGGGAATATTTCTAACATGTATATTTCAAAAAAAATAATTTAAATTTAAAAATCTGAAAAAAATCAGCAAAGCACTTGATAAGTTACATAATTAAAATAGAATATTAGCAGAGCTTAAATGTTTGTATTTTATTACATTTTTGGATTTTTATTTTTTTGAAGGCATATGTGAATGATAAAAAGGACATGTGGATGACACAATGTGTATGTGAATATAACACAGTAAGTATGTGAATAACACAAACACAATAGGTATATTAATGAAATTTTTTAACCAGTAAACGGTTAGACATCATTTTTAAACATTGTATTGTCATAGTTTGGCTTTTGATTCATCCACGTGTCTTATATTGGGGCATGTGAATGACAATAGAAAAAGGGCATGTGAATGACAAATCACAAGTAATTGTGTTCTCCAAAAGTAATATCTGAATATTTTTCGGCTTCACTTCGAATTAGAACCCACAAATGTAAGCCTTAGGATTATTCATTATCAAAATTTATTTACATTGTACATTTTACATGCTTTCTGTGGGGCATGTTAATGACAAAGATAAAAAAACACTTGCCTTGAAAGTTGAGTTTAGCTTGCTTTTTATCAAAAAGTAATTGCAGAACAGCAAAATTAATCCTCAGCCAGGAATAACAAAGTTCCATGCTTTATTTTAAGATGTGTTGCCAGATTTTGAAATAAAACATTTCAGAGAAAAATATCTATACTTTTTAGACATGTGGATGACTGATAATCGATGGGACAAAGTTTAGATTAACTTTTAGAGATATTATTTTCATATTATTTTGCTTTTTTTGTGATTTACATCTTGCACACATTCATATTTATAAATAAAAAACTCTTGAAAAAAAAATCACTTATTTTTTTAAAATCTATATTCCATTGATTGTGAAAATGGCACCTATGGGACAGGGTATGTGGATGACATTTCAATCGAATATCCTTTTTTAAAAATGAATAATAATTAAATATTGACATTGTTGATAACGAAAATTATAGAACAAAAGACGCATAAAAATATTCCCAAAATAGTTTTTTTATTAAATTAAAAACAAAAAGGGCAATCAGTATGGAACACAAATTTGCCCATTTTTGTAGAATCACCCATATATTACTTTTATATTTGTTAAACCGTGAATTTTATCTTTTATACAGAGTTACATACAAACAAACAAACCCACATGTGAAACTAATAAAAAAACTCAAACTAGCTTTCGGCGAAAAATAACATCTTTAAAATTCCTTACTTATGAAATTGGACAAATTATTGGGAAAGTTTGGCGCTCACACATAAAAAACAATTTTGGGTGAATACACAGGGTGTCCACTCCTATCGTGGACCAATAGCTAATTTCTAAACCGTTAGAGATAAGCATATAGTTCATTTAGGAAAAAATCTCTAAATTACGAAAGGAATTTTGGGTGTACTCAATGTTTTTCAAAAAATCGAATTTTGAAAGAGTTACGCAATATAGATTTTTATACAGCCCCCAGTCCTATCAATCTTATTTAGTAAAACATTCTTGACACTGTAACGTTTGACACATCGAGAGATGGCTCCAGCGATGACGTCATGAAATAATGCAAAATCTTGATTTTTCAAAACGTCATAAATCGGTCAATTTTTGTGGTAAAAGTGATTTTTTTTTTTAGTTTTAAACGTTACAGTGTCAAGAATGTTTTACTAAATATGATTGATAGGACTGGGGGGCTGTTCAAAAATCTAAATTTCATAACTCTTTCAAAATTTGATTTTTTGAAAAACATTGAATAGACCCAAAATTCCTTTCGTAATTTAGAGATTTTTTCCCAAATGAACTATATGCTTATCTCTAACGGTTAAGAAATTAGCTATAGGTCCACGATAGGAGTGGACACCCTGTATATGTAATTATTTCGGGCAAAATTCGAAAAACTGGATGTTTCAAACTCACCGTTGTGTTTGAAGACAGTGACTTTGGCTCCGGATAAGCGGCAGCCGAAGGCGATGGAGGCGTGGTTCAGTTTGTCGCTCAGGATCAGGCTCCCCCTCGAGATGATGGACGGGATGGAGGTGGTGTTGGTGGCGAAACCCATGCCCACGATGATGCTGTCCTCCACGCCCAGGAACTCGGCAGTGAGCTTCTCTAGCTCTTGGTGAATCTGCAGGGTGCCTGGAATCGGAGGTTATGACACTGGGGATTGGCAAAGGCTGTGCACAAATAGGTACATAAGGGATATAGGGTTTCAATAAAAGGAATACGAACTGTAATGTTTCAACTTCGGACCTTTCCTTTTTACTTCCTTTTACGTAGTAAAGGGAGTATTGTGATAGCGAAAAAAAAAAAAGAAAAAAAAAAAAAAAAAAAACTCAAATTTGGGTCTAAATTTTGATTTTACTCATCCCCGAATGAATGTTGAGTCGTTTTTTCGACCTGTCAGCACGTGCGTATGTACCTACCAACATATAACCAGCTGAAAAATCATTTTCAACAACCCCGAGTTAATGACGACGAGTTTTCTCTTGACGTCTGTATATACGCATGTATGTATGTGCGTATGTATGTAGCATAATTCAAAAACTATATGCTGTAGAAGCTTCTCGTTTGGTATGTAGGCCATGAGGGGTGTCTAGTTGTGCACCTCCTCTGGTGGTTGCATTCGAATGTTTCCCAGGGGGTGTTTTACCTCTTTTTTTGGGGTAAATCAGTGTTAATTTCGATGCAGACAAGTGATATGAGTTGCCGCGGACCAATAGGCGATATATCGCCAAGCTTTTGGTCGCCAAGTGCTTGACGCCTTGGCGATATATCGCCAAGTTGGCGACAAATTTGGCGAAAAAAATTTTAGTTCAATTTGGCGCTATTGGCGATAATTTGCGAAAAATCCAATTTATGATTTGAAAATCAGCGATATTTAGAAAATAAATCATTGTAAAACATTTTTTTACATTGTTTCGTGGCAAACTTGGGGTGTAAATGTTTGAATTGTTATCGTGCTCGCTCCAAGCACTATTTTAACACTTAAGGCATCTACTAAGAAATTCATACGTAAAAGGAAGCAGTGTGGGGTCCATACCAGATTGTTTAGCATACTTTACCATTAAAGTAAAAAAAAAGGCGAAAAAAGAATGAAAAGTGGCTCAACGCATCATGGATCCAAGAAAAGGCAAATGTGCAATTTTCAAAACTAACCTAGCTCGTGCCGCGTGCTGCAGATGCCCACACCATTTTCGCGCAGGTTTCTCTCCACGGCATCTGCGCACTTTCCCTTGTTCTCTGCCATTCCCAGGTAATTGAAAGAAGCCATGTTGACGCACTCGATGTCATTGCCGGTGAATCTGAAAACAGAGAAAATATTACCCGTCTGGCAAAAACACAGTGATTGATTGTAAAATAAAAGTTAGCTTTGTTTCAAGTATTTGTATCAAAAATATCATTCGGAACCTTTTCATGTATGATGGCTTCTTTTGAAGCTATAGTAGAGAGCTCAAGAAGATTTGAGGTGAGGAGCTAAATCTCTGCTATCTAAAAGTGGCAACGAATTCTCACCGCCGCAGGAGGACACTACTTACCAATCAATCCCTATTTCCTAAAGGAATCAATGTAAATGATACTGCATCTGTCATCTTTTTAAATGCTGCAATGGGAAAGAAAATATTTTTTTTGTTCAACTGGATTTTGGTGTAAATCTTCAATTGACGTTATGAATTAAATATGATTTTCATCCCACGAAACGAAAATGGGAGCCGTAATTTTTTAGAAATAGGTTTAATCGAATGCATTTACCAACTTGCCAAACCTGACCGAATCTGTCATTTTTTAAAGACTGCTGTTGGCAAGATTTTTTTTTTTTCAATTGGAATTTGGTGTAAACCATCGATTAACATTCTGAACTAAATATGCTTTAACTAATAATTATTTTGTCTACTAAATATATTTAATTAATAACAAAATTAAGTACTGACATAATTAATTTTTTGCCACATGCTTAATTTATCAACAATTTAGAGAACTGATTCTCAGCAAAAATAATATCGTACAATGCAAAGAAAATGTCTCATACAGTCGCATATATGCCAGATTTGGCAAGTTGTTACATGCGATCGATTAAACATCTTTCTTAAAAAAATACGGCGAAATTTCAGTGGGATCAAAGTCATATTTAGTTCATAATGTTAATCGATGGTTTACACCAAATTCCAATTGAAAAAAAAATATTCCTTCCAACAGCAGTCTTCAAAAATATTTTTGGAAAAAAAATAGAACCGACTTCAGTTGGAAATTGCTCTAAAAAGTAAAAAAATAATATTTTTTCTTTGAATACCATCGAAACTACTTTTAAACATAAGTTTTGAAGTCGGCGCAAAAACGATAGGTAAAATGATATTTAACTATGTTTTGCCAACATTTTTTCAGAGAAACCATTGAAAATTAAAAGCAGAATATTTGTACCATTACACGAATGTGTGGTAATCAATGCAATGAATCCATTAAAAGTTATATTTATAGTTGAATTGTAGTTGCGTATGAATCTATACATTGTTTTTGCGCCGACTTCAAAACTTATGTTTAAAAGTAGTTTCGATGGTGTTCAAAGAAAAAAATTATTTTTTACTTTTTAGAGCAATTTCCAACTGAAGTCGGTTCTATTTTGTTTTTCCAAAAATATATTTTATTTCATTCTTTTTAGTGTAAATGCACTTAAAATAATCAAAATATAGTTAAAAAACCATGCAGCTGTTCAAAAAAATCTTTTTCAGACCTGTGCTCGATCTCATTCCATCAGGAACTTCAACCCGACGCGTTTAACCACTTGACCATCGGGTCGCTCATTGCAATAAGGATTTACGATAGCGCATATTGTTTTAAATAACATGAAATTTTAGTTTTTCAATCATAACTCTTTTTCTAGTGAACAAATATCATCATATGAATACATGGTACCAACGTTAACCATCTTCTATCGATTAAAAAAAATCGTCCAAATCGGTTCAGTAGATCGATTTCTTGAATTTGACGTAAGTGCAAGGTATAAAATACAGAATTTTATAAAAGTACACAAATTAACATAATTGATTGTGTATATAATTCTTGAAAAAATAATACAAGTGCCGCAAATCAAAAACCATTTATTGCCACAATCGATTCAAAGCCCCTAAAAATGGCGCAAACGTCCATAAGAAAATTCTACAGCATCGAAGGACCCCATTGCCAATTTTGACAAAGATCCGACCAAAACTGTCATTTTGTACTATAAAAAAATATGGGGCAGATCCCCATGGGGGGATGCACCTGCATAAGGACATTGCAATCATTAAATCATTCAAAAAGAAAAAACATGCAGATGTTCAAAAAAATCCTTGCAGACCTGGACTCGATCTCATTCCATCGGGAACTTCAACCTGACGCGCATAACCACTTGACCATCGGGTCGCTCATTGAGTTACGGATTTACAATAGAACATATTGTTTTAAATGACCATGAAATGTTAGTTTTTCGATCATAACTTTTTTTCTAGTGAACAAATATCGCCATATGAGTACATGGTACCTAAGTTACACCATCTCCTATCGATTAAAAAAATCGTTCAAATCGGTTCAGTAGATCAGATGTTATGTGCGAACAAACAAACAAAAAAAAAAGTATACGCTTTGAATTGAGAACCTCCTCCTTTTTTGACAGAAATGACAGATTCTGTTAGATTTGGCAAGTTGGTAAGTGCATTCGATTAAACCTATTTCTCAAAGAATACGGCACCCATTTTCGTGGGATGAAAATCATATTTAATTCGTAATATCAATCGAAGATTTACACCAAAATCCAGTTGAAAGAAATATATTTTCTTTCCATAGCAGCATTTAAAAAGATGACCGATGCAGTATCATTTACATTGATTCCTTTAGGAAATAGAGATGGATTGGTAAGTAGTGTTCTCTGGCGGCGGTGAGAATTCGCTGCCACTTTCAAACTAGCGCATCCGTAGAACATTTCTATCCTTCTTTCTACTCTGTGATAGTGCCGGTTATCCGCCATTCCGGCTTATCCACGGTACCAGCAGTATTTAGTTTTGAGCAAACGACAGATTGCTGTTGGCTTCTTTTTGGACCTCAAACGCTGTGTAGTCCCTCTTTTAGATTGGCAGTCTGACTACACACACACACACACACACACACACACACACACACACACACACACACACACACACACACACACACACACACACACACACACACACACACACACACACACAGACAGACAGACAGACAGACACACACAGACACATATACACACACAGACACATAAACACACACAGACACATATACACACACAGACACATAAACACACACAGACACATAAACACATAAACACATAAACACACAGACACACAGACACACAGACACACACACACACTTATCGCAATTTGTCATTGTGAAACACATAATTTTAATTCTGGATGTGATACCATAACTTTTTTACCGCGTCCTGATCACTTTTTTTTCTGGATATGCTTCGTATTACTTAACCTAGAAAAATCACCTGTCATAGTGTGACGGGTGAGAATTTCTCTTCCGTTCCGTTTGTAGAAAAAAGAAACCCAGCGACCCAGCATAACGTTTTATAAACGTTTTTAATCCGTTGTCACAACGTTAATAACCATTTTACAACCTTTAAAAAACGAAGTGTGCTACTTGGGGAGTAGGGTCTTATCGCAGTTTGTGATAGTAAAAAGCATAGTAATTTGAATTCAAGACATCTACTCGTATACTAAAATGAATACCAGGGGCTAAATGCTATGCTTCTTCTCCAAACAAAGCCACGCTGTTTCCAAATGTAAAAAAAGCCTAGATCAGCAGATTTAGAAAGTGACGCAAAAATACTTTTGGACTTAATTATAAAAACTCTTTTTTTTTTTTTTAAATTTTTTCAATGATTTCATTATTTAATGTTGTATAATGAATTATTAGATTTAGTTATTTCACTTGGATCATTCATTTACAACTTCTCTAACTTGAATGTATTCAGTTCATGTGAATATTACCTGTATTTCATTCTATTTTTTCATACAAACTGTAAACAAAAATAGTATTCAAATGAATTCTGATTTATTTAGATATTTATCTTTGATATCGTTTCACTTCAAAACCGATCAAAATATTGACTTAATAATTGATTTAATATACACTGCTCGACATTGAAAATGCAACACCAAGAAGGAGTGGTCAGAAATTCATGCAAATTTTACCGTAGACGCACGTCACTGAGTTATGCAAATGATATGAAATGCGCAGCTCTCCGACGCACGTGAAGTAAGATATAAGAGAATGAAGTTGAAAAGTGGGCTGTGTTCATGTTGGTTTTTCTGACAGACTAATTTTCGGAGAAATTTGGTTTTTGTCTCGAAGGATACGTGTGATAGGAGGAAATGCCACGCCGTCCTCAACGAAGACACTTCCAGCATATAGACGACTTTACAAGGGGTATGGTGATCGGACTGAGAAGGGGAGGTTGGTCCATACGTCAAATTGCAGCTGATACCCACATGGATGCAAGCACTGTGCATCGGCTGTGTCGGAGATGGTTGGAAAGAGGAAATGTAGCCTCATTGAGAGGTGCAGGTGCAGCCAGAGTGACGTCAGACCGCTGGGATCGACGGATTCACCGACAAGCTGTGGCGGACCCGCAAGTCACTTGTACGTCGATTCTGCAGCACGTGCAAGGTACCCTGGATGTTCCTGTGTCGACCAGAACCATTTCCCGTCGACTGGTTGCACGTGGCCTGCAATCACGGCGCCCGCTAAGAAGACTGCCATTGACCTCACAGCACAGACTCCAACGTTTGGAATGGTGCCGGACCAGAGCGACGTGGATGGCAGAATGGCAAACCGTAGTGTTCTCAGATGAATCCCGCTTCTGTTTGTCCAGCGATAGTCATCGCATACGTGTGTGGCGTCGACGTGGAGAAAGATCGAATCCGGCAGTAACTGTGGAACGCCCCACAGCGCGACAACGTGGCATAATGGTTTGGGGCGCTATTGCATACAATTCCGTATCACCTCTAGTTCGTATTCGGGCACTATGACGGCCCAACGATATGTAGATAATGTACTGCGGCCGGTGGCAATCCCCTACCTTCAGGGTCTGCCAAATGCAATTTTTCAACAGGATAACGCCCGGCCTCACAGTGCTCGAATCAGCCAACATGCTCTACGAGGTGTACAGATGCTTTCCTGGCCACCATACTCTCCTGACTTGTCACCAATCGAACATGTGTGGGACGTGATTGGACGCCGTTTGCAGAACCTGTCACTGCCTCGTTCAGAGGACGAATTGTGGCAAGTGGTTGAAAGGGAATGGAGTGCCATCCCTCAGGATACCATCCACAGGCTTATTGACTCCATGCCTAGACGTGTTTCTTCGTGCATCGCTGTCCGCGGTGGTCCTACTTCTTACTGAACCGACGCCGTCCTCGCTCTAAATTTTGCTTATTTATTTTGAAATAAATATCACTTATTGCTCCATGCTGTCTCTGTCTTCTTACCAAATTTCATCAATTTCTGACCACTCCTTCTTGGTGTTGCATTTTCGATGTCGAGCAGTGTATGTTATGAAATAATTATGTAATATTGTGAAATTATATTATGTTTGTAACATTTGCTATTGTTTAACAGTGAAAAGAAAAAGTAGTATTTTTATGAAATGAAACGTATATATTAGAGAAGTTATAAATAAATGATTTATTCGAAATAAATACATTTAATAAGTCATTATATAATAAAAAGGGATGAAAACTTTAAAAAAATTGAAGAATGTCTAAATTTAAGTCCACTAGTGCAGAAAAGGCGAAACCAGAAACTCAGATGTGAAAGAAACCTTACATAAAGGTGTAGTTGAAATCGTGGGATACTCTTTCTTTCATCAGTACTGTTGGACCGGGCAGGCTACAGATGGTGTTGTTGAACACGTGACATCCTCTGATGTATAAATTGCGGGTGAAAAAGCTCTCGAAGCTCTGGTACAATGGGACGTAACCCTGGAAGAAAAAATGTAATAGAGAAATTAAATCGCAATTCAATCCAGATTTTCAGCACGAAACACCTCTAAAACCGTTCCATTCCTAGCAGTGTACTTCGGGAGCTCCGCCCCATTTACCGCCCGTGGCGGTGCATTTTTTAATCAGCAATATGTTTATTTTCAGCGCAGTTCACCTCAAGACAGATTTCATTCCTTCCCTCAGCTTACATTTTCTGAGATCGAATTTTCTCAAAAATCAAACAATCACACACACGCACACACACACACACACACAAAAAAAAAAAACGCGCTTTATTTAAGCTTCTTAAAACATATTCGCTGCCAGAGTGACTCAACTCTGGGTTAAAAATTATTGACCTCTTGTCAAGCATGAAATTTAATTCGAGTCATTATTAAAAAAAAAAAAAATACTTCTGGGTTATTCCGAAGAAGTTCCAGGGTAAAAAAAAAAGAGTTTCTAAGTGATAGTTCCGCAAATTAAAATTGTAGAATTACTCGTATGTAAAGTACAGCAAATGAAGACTGAAAAATTACGAATCTATCAATACCGGGTTCGATGATCAGTTCTGTCGTTTAAGAGAAGTAAGGAGGACATAGATTATCACATACATAAATACATACATACGTTCAGTTTTTAATAATATAAGATAGAGGGCGCCGCAGTTTCTGGATGACAGTCGCTGACAAAGTCTGTTACTTAAAATCTGCTGTTTAGCCTAAAGAATGGTATTTTTTCCTCCACGGTTTGTATGGCAGGAGGGTTAAGGTTTTTCTATCTCGAGCGAAAAGTTTTGTAAATAATTACTTACTTTTTTTCTTCAATAATACACTTTTAACTGTAGAAATTTAACATTTAATTTACAATACGTCGGGTTCCACATTCTTCAGCCGACTTACAGCCTGTTCTTTGATTCCCCTATGATAATAATGTTTTTGATATAATAATTGTGATGATAATAATCTACTTATATTAAAAACTGAGTATCTTTCTATCTATCTATGTCACGCTTCTTTCTCCTGAACGCCAATGAACTGAAAGTCGAACCAGGTACCGATAGATAGGTAATTTTTTAGGCTTCATTAGTTTTAATTTATATAATTATACGATTTCAACCAACGAACATATCAATTAATAAGTAGTCAAATTTAAAGCGATTAAGCCTGATAAATGATTAAATATGAAATCCATTGTTGCAAAATGTGGTTGCTATGAAACAGTAAAAACAATGATAATGAGACTTTGGAATGAAGGCTAAATCAAACACGAAACTCATAAGCGGGCCACTTACGTAGCATTTTTATCGCTAGCTACTTGTAATATTTTGAAACATTCATTTGTTGAAAAGCCATCTACTTATATTAAAAACTGAGTATCTATGTCTGCTTCTTTCTCTTGAGCGAGCAGAACTTGCTGTAACTTTCTTCACCATCTTGAAGACGCGAAGTGCCCGTGCAACATCTCAATAATTCGAATGATTTTTTGATGTAGCAAAAAAGAAAAGGCGCGAAGGCGCCTTTTAGTTAGCCGCTTTGGCGGGGAGTAGTTTCTTGAAATCGGGGAGTAGTTTCTTGAAATTTTCCTCACAACTTTTAAGGCACGAAGTGCCCGTGCAACGCCGGGCCACGTGCGTGGTATGTCTTGAAATCTAATGAACATTAAATTATATCAAAGAATATAACATCAGAATGAGGTAAAAGTTAGAGAGGGGGCACGTTATGCATCAACATGCCGCAGGAAGCTAATCTAGCTGCCCTGGCAGCTAGTTGCCGTAACAATTGACGTTATTATTGTAATAACTATCTTATTACAGTGCTCCGGTTCAACAAACTTTCACTTTAAGCATGGCGTTCAAAATTAACCACCCATGTATTGCAATTAAAGTATAGAGGGCGCTGCACGTGATGTAAACTGGAAGCTAGAGGGCAGCACCATTATCAGGGTTTGTACGCTCCTTCAAAATTCGTCCACTATTCCTTCATTTTCTGTTTTTTTTGTTGAAGGCCACTTCAAACTCCTACATTTTAGTGCTAACTCCTTAGAAACTCCATTCATTGTTTACGACTTCATAATCCTCCTTCATGAGAATAATTCAAAGATAATAAATTTTCGTTATTTTCCAATCAAACAAATATTTCGACTCCTATTACGTCTCCGGATCTACCCTCTAAGTAACAACTAAGTGTAGTCTAAAACTAAGTTTCTGGAATTTTTATTTCGAAATTTTTCGTTTAGTTTTTTTTATTCTTACTGTCATTGGTAAAATGTTCGACCACACCCGGAAACGGACACATAGCATTAAGTTTAGCATTGAATTGGCTGCAATATGGCCGAACTTCGGCTACTTATGTTGATGTATGCAACACGTGGGTTCTTATATCACGTCATAAAATATTTTACGTGAGCTTTGAAACGCTCATACATATAGACAGGCAAATATCCTGTACCTCAGAACCAGACATAACGTAAGTACCATTTTCGTCATTTTTCGGTAGAGGGGGTCGATACATCGTTTTTCCCTTCGTACTGAAAAATGACGAAATGGACTTACGTTAGTCTGGTTCTGAGGTACAGATATTTGACCGATTAGAGATATTCATTTCCCAATGCGTCAACAACCTCTGCTGCAATAGAGACCTAGAAAACGTGTGCGTACCAGTTTACGGAAGTAAAAACTTATCTGAATGAGCTATATACGGAAGTTAAGATTTATCTTAAAAGATTATACGTAAGTAAAGGCTTATCTTAACAGGTTATCTTTTCGAAATCCAGCCGGCCAGAAGTCATCAAACTTTAGCTGATAAAGCGCTTTCGATAAGGAAAATCATGACTTTATTCCAATAAATCTACATACGAGAATTATTTGCTTTCTACTCACTCTGTTTTTTTTTTCTTTTTTTTTCCTTTTTTTTTTTTTTTTTTTTTTGGTGAATGACAAATGTCATTGTCCCTTCCCCCGTCCTCCTTCATATTGTCCCTTTTTCTGATTGGACCAGAAGTCTCCACTGTTAAAAATTCAGGAAGCTTTTATGGTAAATGTTACTGTAAAATGCAGCAGTTACCGTACAGAAAATTTTTACAGTAAATTGTACCGATAAAAAATTGCGACAGCAGCGCCAATTGATCACCACGTAACTTACTGTGCCACGCAGATGACAGCTTATTTCCGCTCTCCTGATGTGTCTCATCTGGTACCATGGATAGTAAAGAAGTGTGCAAAATTTGGGATCCGGGCTTGATCCATGTCGCTCGTATCTCGCACTTTTTGACTCTCGTTTTCTCATCAGTAAAATTTTACAAAAAAAATCTGGTATGGACCCCACACTACTTCCTTTTACGTGTAAATTTCTTAGTAGTTGCCTTAAGGGAAGTTGGTACCGAAAAACATCAAAAAAATCGATTTTCGGATTTTTATTTATTTTTATTCTTTGAATTATTTCCTTTCCAACGGTGTATTACTTTTGTCTCTACGCGAACTGGAAGTTATTAAAATTATTTTTTTAATATGTCTGGAAATTGTTTAAAGGGACAATGCCACGCCCATCTTCCGTTTCAAATGTAAACATGGGACTGTTCGTAAGCTGTTTTCCTAATGCAGTCTCTACTTTGTATAATATCTTTTTTTTTTCTAACTGCGGATGGTTTAGCCACTGCTAAGTTTTAACTGCAACTGTATTCGAAGGATTGTTTACTGTTCTGAGCTTGTTTTCGTAAGTTGATCGCACGTGCTAGATATTCGTTTTAGTTTGTTCGCTACTTGGTGATCGCTGTGTAAATAATTTTTCAACTGTTTTTATGCAGTGAAATTAATATTTTAAGTAATTCCTTGCTGTTTAGTTAATAAAATTATGCCTCGAAGCACGGCAAAGGCTTTCAAGAAGCGAAAAGGCAAATATTATCCGAGGAAAACAAACAACGAAGACGCTGATCTTCATACTTCAAATCAAGAATCTGCTGGCAATAATAAATGTTCCAGTGAAAAGAAATTAAAAGATTTAAATGAAAGCTATGCAGATGCTGATGATTGTTCTACAGATAATGAGGTAAACTCGATTATTAATCTGAGAATTTTAGCTGGAATTTTTCAGAAACATGTCAGGTGTAAAAACTGTGATGCTGGACTTGAAATGTCAGTTGAAACCAACTCAGGCTTGGCCCTCAACATCATCTTAAATTGTACTAATTGTGATTATGAATGCAAATTCTGCACGTCAGAGACTAATTCTGTGAACACTAAAGTTTATACAGTGAATTCCAGATTGGTGTATGCACTGAGATCCATTGGAAAGGGGGCTGAAGCGGGAAAGATGTTTTGTGGGATTATGAACCTGCCCAATCCCCCAACTAGATTTGCCAGTTATAACGACTGCTTCGAAACAGTTGTCAAGAAAGTATGCAAGGAAACGATGGTTGATGCGGCTAAAGAAGCAATCGAAGTAAATGGCAGTACTGATCTTGCAGTCGCCATCGACGGAAGTTGGCAGAAGCGTGGCTTCACGTCATTGAATGGTGTTGTGACAGCAACTAGTGTGGACACTTGCAAAGTAGTCGATGTCGAAATCCTCTCGAAATATTGCACATGCAAGGACAAATCAAACCACATGGTGACTTGCACAAAAAATTTTCACGGTTCTAGTGGACAAATGGAAGTTGAAGGGGCTGTTGCCATTTTTGGACGGTCAGTCAAGCAGTATGGGGCACGTTATGTCCAATATTTAGGTGACGGGGACTCCAAAGCATACGAAGCTGTGAATTCACGATCAATTTATGGGAATGACTGCAAAATTGAGAAACTTGAATGCGTTGGACATGTGGAAAAGCGCATGGGTGCAAGACTCAGAAAATTGAAAGACAAAATGAAAGGAAAAGTCCTATCCGATGGAAAAGTTCTCGGTGGGAGAAACCGATTAACTGATGTGCAAATAGATGCAATTCAAAAGTATTATGGCCTAGCCATCAAGCGGAATCTTCATAGTCTAAAGGCCATGATCCAAGCTGTGTGGGCGATTTTTCTCCACAAGGTGTCATCCGATGAAAAACCACAACACGGGTTTTGCCCTGAGGGAGAACAATCGTGGTGTGGGTACCAGCGAGCTGTCGCAAAGAAAGAAAGCTTCAAACATCAACATAGTCTTCCTGTGGCTGTTGTCGAAGAGATGAGACCCATTTTTCGAGCCCTAGCTCACCCTGAGCTTTTAAAAAAATGCTTGCATGGGAAGACCCAAAACCCAAATGAGAGCATAAATAATGTCATTTGGTCTAGAGTACCCAAATCTACATTTGTACAACTAAAAACCCTTTCCTTCGGAACACATGATGCTGTTGCTTGTTTCAATGTAGGTAACATAGCAAAATTAAAGGTATTGCAAGAGCTAGACATTGAACCAGGATTTTTTATGAAACGCGCAATGAAGCGACTTGACGAGGAGCGTCTGGCCAAAGCGAAGTATGCCTTTTTGCAACAAACAAAGGAGAAAAGAGTAGAAAGAAGATTTAAAAGAAGGAGAGAAGTGGAAGAACAGCAGAATGGTTCGAAAAAACCTGCATACCAGTCTGGTATGTACTAATGAGAATAAGGTAAGTTTTTTTGAAAGTCAGTTTTCGATGATATTAGTTCAAAGTTTAAAGTACCTTTGCTGTTGTATTGAAGAGTCAATGTACTTATTTATTTATTTTTTATAGAATCTGGAATAGTACTGAATGATTTAAGGCTAGTAATATTGTAAAACTACAGCTTTTCAAGATGTTATACACTCAAATCAGTTTATTCGAAAATCGGAGAATAATATAGCTCAACGAGAAACGCTTCATTAAAATACAATTTACTTGCCTGTAACAAATTTAAAAAAGAAAAAGAAATTTTAATAATTACAACAGCAAAGATAACCTATTAGCAGCATAATATAGTTTTAAAAAAGACATTTGGGGCTAGCATTTATTCTGCGAGTACTATTTTTTTCTTAAAATGCATTTTTCTCGGAATGTCTGTTTTAAAAGTTCGATGTACCTTTTCTGAAAAACTGTTGCATTTTTTTATTTATTTTTTTTTTCTGAAATATTGTACCCATCCAAAGGATTAATCTGAGGTCAAGAGTGTTTTAGTTTAATGTGAAAATAATTTTTACAATCTGCAAATCTGAGGATATTTACCGATATTTTCGTGACTTTCGGAGAGATATTTTAATTGCATTATATTTTTTGTTGGGAAATATATTTTTCCAAAAGCTTAACCTCAGATTGATGTCACATATGTTTTATAAGTATGTTATAAGTTTCAATGTGATACTTAAAGTACTTTTTGTAAAAAGGTACATCGAAAAACTGCGAATTTAGTGTAATTTCAGCAAATGAGCACCATTGAAATTATTTTTTAAACAATATTCTATTTAATTTTTTATGAAAAACTTAACCTTAAAATAATTCTACACTTATTCTGAAGTAGTGTAAAAAATTTTAGGGAGATTGGACCAGTAGTTTTTTAGAAAAGGTACATTGAAGTGGTGTTAGTGTAAAAGCCTGTGCTATTGGGTACCGACTTCCCTTTTAAGTGTTAAGAAAAGTGCTTGGAGTGAGCAAGGTAACAATTCAAGTATTTACTCCCCTAATGTGCCACGAAACAATGCAAACAATATTTTACAATGGTTGATTTTCTAAATATTGCTGATTTTAATATCATTCAGTGAATTTTTCGCAAAATATCGCCAATAGCGCCAAATGAACCCCCCCCCCCACACACACAAAAAAATCGTCGAATTTGTCGCCAAGTTGGCGTTAAACACTTGGCGACCAAAAGTTTGGCGACATATCGCCAAGTGGTCGCGCCAATTCATATCACTCAATCTGCATTGAAATTAACACTGATTTACCCCAAAAAGAGGTAAAACACCCCCTTGGGAACATTCGAATGCAACCACAAGGGGAGGTGCACAACTAGACCATCTTCAGAGCCTACATACCAAGCTAGAAGCTTGTACGGCCTATACATGACTTTCAATATACATATACATGACTGCCAACACACACAAACACCTGCAGGGAGTATCCAGCTTCTTGTTCAGGAGGGGGGTCATTTTGAGAAAGGAAGATTTCAAAGTGCAGTTTTTGTGCGAAAATGGGGGAGTACTCCACGATTTTTTAAAATGTAAGTCCTAAAAATTCAATTTTTGACTATAATTGGTAGTTTAAGGGAGGGTCATATGAGCCCCCATGACCATCCTAAATTAAGCAGTATTAAGAGCCGCACCAGGTGAGCGACATGCCTCGGACTTGAAAGTTCACATGCAGCGAACAAACAATATATTAAATTTTAAAAAATATTTAAAAATCGTTTGAAAGGTTTTTTTGGATATGTTTTTATTGAAATTTAAAAATGCATGTCACGAAAATGCTACAAATTTTGAAAAATTTCCCTTACACTATAAGTATAAATTCATATTTTGTCAAAAAAAATTTTTTTTGACAAAATATGAACCAAAAGCTTGGCGATATATCGCCTAGTGGTTGTACCAAATCATATCACTCAATCTGCATTGAAATTAACGTTGATTTACCCGAAAAAGGGGTAAAAGACCCCCTTGAGAACATTCGAATGCAACCACAAGGGTAGGTGCACAACTAGACCCCCTCAGAGAGCCTGCATACCAAACTAGAAGCTTCTACGGCATATAGTTTTTGAGTTATGCGACATACATACGCACATACATACATACGCACAGACATATATACGCACAAACATACATACGCACAAACATACATACGCACAAACATACATACGCACATACATACGCACATACATACATACATACATACGTACATACAGACGTCACGCGAAAACTAGTCGTAATTAACTGGGGCATGGTCAAAAAGGATATTTCGGCTGTTTATATGTTGGTAGGTACATATGCACGTGCTGATAGGTCTAAAAAACTACTCAACATTCATTTGAAGGTGAGCAAAATCAAAATTTAGACCGAAATTTGCGTGAAATTTTCTTCGTGATCACAATACTTCCTTTACTACGTAAAAGGAAGTAAAAACGAAAGCTTTACCGTAACAAGAACACTTTATGTAAGACTAATTTTCTAGCAATTTTCTAATAGTACTATAATTATTTTTTGAGTGTTAAACGTCCATGGAAGTTCAGTTTTCTAGAGATTTTCTCGCAATACTGCTCTTTGTTTACAGTATAGTACTGCAATTATATTTTAGTGTAGACACGTTTAACCCTTTAAGCAGTTTGCCCGTACAGTGTACGTACTACCCAAAATTGGCCTCATCTGGTTTGCCCGTACGGCGTACGGGCATTGATATTTTCAGATTTATTTTTCTGGTTTGCCCGAACTGTTTGGAAAATTGTAAACCTCAAAATTCACAGTAAGTGTGAGAGAAATTTTTGCATAATTTGTAAACCATTCTTTACTGCATGCCGAATGTACTTGAAAAAAGCAAACATTTCGCTGTTTTGTGACTAAAATTGTCAAATAAAAAATGTTGTAAAAGCATTGAAAACGAAAAAAAAAAATTGAAAAATTCTTAATATTCTTATTCTGTTAAGTATGGTTCTTAACAAAATGCAATTAAAAAATATGCCTTTTTTTGGAAGCATTTCTGATAAAATAATTGACCGCTTAAAGGGTTAACGAAATCCAGTTATCTAGCAATTTTCTAGCAGCACTAGTTATTTTCTGCGAAAAAACGTTTATGGAAGTCTAGTTTACTGGAGATTTTTTCGTAATACTTTTTTTTGTTTACAGTGTAATACTGTAGTTATTTTGAAGAGGAAACACCTTTATAGAAGTCCAGTTTGATAGAAATGTTTTGTAGCGCCCAAGTTTTTCTTTTCAGTGTAGCAGAAATAATTGATACATTCTTACACAATGTAACACTGGATATCATTATTTCTTGTTAGGGTCATTCCATAGAAATGTCAACCTCAGCCGAAGAGAAAAAAATACCGAAGTGAAAAAAGTATAAAAAAATAAGTAAATAAATATATAAATAAAAATCATACGACATGAGAAGTTAAAAAAAATTGAAAAAGTATTGTAATTATCAGAGATTACCCATAACAAATAGTTTGTAGTGTGTCTACTGCTTGTTATTCGATGGTTACGTTAGTCACGTTACGTTAGTCACACTCCATCTTGAGTAAAAGTGACACTTGAGACTAAAAAAATTAAGATTTAATAAATGTGCTTTATGTTTTTAAAAGTCAACTTCACACATTTTTCAAATATAACATTCAATTTTTAACACTTGCTGAACTTTGAGAAATGTTTGCCTCACAACAGGAGCATTCATTTTCAGGGTTGCAAAACTGTTACGTTAGTCACGCGTTATGTTAGTCATTTTGGTTGAAAAAATATCTACTGTCAGTCATTTTGTTTTAAATTCTTAGCAGAAATGATACATAGATACCATGTACATTGTAAATCCACCAGCAGAACTGAAAAATATTTTTTATCCTTTAAGTTATAAGGAAAAACAGTTACAAAACCAGCTCTGAATGTTACGTTAGTCACTATGGAATGACCCGTAACCATTTTGTTAAATGATAGTAAGTGTATCTTTCCTCCTTAGTTATACTACAATGCATTCTTGTTTTTACATCATAGAGGAAGTAATAATTAAAAGTAAATAGATGGTTGTTATGCTCAGAAGGAATGGTTTCTGACTAAGGAAAGATGTAAATCTTTACTTGGAATTCAATGATATCGTTCAAATTATTGAAACTGCAAATTCTGGAGAAGGAACCGAAAGGAAAAACTTATACGGGCGTGAACAGCAAGATTTTAATGACGTCAAATGGTATTACTTGAGTTATTAGTCTGAAAAGGGTTTTTATTACATGTAATTTCATCTTGAAGTGCTAATTGTGAATGTCCTCTCTCAGTGTGAATCACAATAATTTAATAATTTCAAATAATAAGGTAAAATATGACCACACTCAGCTTCAGGGCCTAATATCTCGTTTATTTCTCATTCACTCGGCTCCAATTTTGGAAAATGACTCATAAATAATAATAAACGAAAAATTAAATTTAAATTATATGTTTGGCAGCAGTTTAACAGAAAATTGCAGATTGTTCTTATTAGAGACACGAGTTCCCAATAAGGTCAACTTTAAAATTATGCCAAAACGTACTATCAAACCAAAACATATAGGACATTTTTCCCTATCAATATAAAAAATATAAAACCATATTTCATAACCTTAAAAACATTATCAACAATTCCTTATTTACATCAGTGGAAAGGAAAAAGATTAATCGTCACATTTAGGGGACTCATAAGTCATTTTTTTTTTTTCTGTTCTTCGATCACTCCTGCTAAGAGGTCATGGGAGGTCACTGTGGCCTCCCAAGCAGGGACAGTCGTCTGGGGCCCCGGCCTATGACCTAAATGGAGCCCACTTTTGTAAGAATAGGCAAGGAAAGGAAAAAGCGAAGTTCGAATTTTTTTTTTCTTTACAACAACATTTTAAGAATAGATGATATAATAATACATAATCCACAAGATAAACTCTTTTAGCCCTTTTTGTCAATATCGGTCGAATTTTTTGAAATTAAAACGTTTTTTGGTACTAGAGGGCAGTTATTGTTTGGTGATCTGATAGCAGTTGGGTGCCCCTATCGATTGTAGGGACCTGGGTGCATGCAAAAAGTGCCCAATGGAAAAGATGGGCCTGCTCCCAAAGCAATTCTTTATTTAGATTTTTTTTTAATCGGAAAATTTAAATACAATTGTTTAGACTTTGACTTAACTTTAATTTAAACTTTAGGTGGTGTTGTAGCCAACGACTACATATATTATATAATGCTTTTTTTTGACTCTTGCATATGATGATTTTAGAATTCTTGTGCCTTTGGCTTGTTTACATTTTTATTGTAAATTTTGAGTTCGTGAAAAGGTAACATTAGTTTGAAACTTTTTAGAAATAATTGCCCATTCTTGTTATGTTTTAAGCGTTTTTTAAGCTAAATAAAATATGGTTTTATAAATTTGAGTTTCTAAAGTTATATAACTTTACTGCAAATATAGACAAAAGTTTTACGAAGTTACGATGCAACAATATTGCATTTTCGATATTCTTTTTGAAAATATTTTCAATCATGCCCATTGCCCAATGTTTTTTTTTCATGAGATTTCTCACTTTTCTTTCTAGCTCCTATTATTTTGAGTTATTTTTCTTTAACCCATTAATGACTGACATTTTTTCTTCCAAAGATATTTTCTATATACTGGTTACAAACAGTGTTTAGTGGACAGTAAAAATAATAAAAAAACATTGTGTAAAAAATAATTGTTTTATTGAGGAAAGAAAACTCGTCCCCTAAAAGTAACGACAGACCCCAGAGGGTACATACTTTTTTTACTAAAATTTGTTTCTGCCTACGATATAATATTTAAATAGACATTTTATAAGAAGAAATAAAATCAGCATTAACATAAACTGGGAAGCTGGGAATCACTTTGAAAACTTAGCTTTTATTCTTGTGAGATTGTGAAAGATTTGAGTTTTGACAAAGATCATATTAAAACTGCTACAGAACACCCTTTACAGTGGTTATGTGCTGCAATCTGGTAATAACGATTTGAAACAATACCAAAGTACTAAGTGAACACTATTATTTGGTTGAAATGTTCATTATGTGGAAATTCAGACCCTTTTTTTTTTGACCGTTCCTAAAAAGAGAACGCTAGGCATTAATGGGTTAATATATTTCTTCAACTTTTTTTTATCTGATTCTTTTTAAATCGGTTAAAATGCCTCCTCCCCTCCCCGGCTGCTGCGCCCTTGGCAAAAGCCTTTCCTGCCAGCCCCTAGGTACGTCACTGAAAGAAATCAGGAAGGTCTGGAGTGGTAACAGAAAGCAAGCTGCAGAAATGATGTGCAAGATTTTCTGATTCTGAATAAAGTGATTCGAAACGGAATTTCGTTTCTGTAATAGCGATTCAAATCGGAACTTCTGTAGTCGGGACAAAGCTAACCTATAAGCAATATCGAATTTCTAATTACAGTCAACGCTCGATATAACGACCATCTCCGTCCCCCAGAAAAAGGTCTTTGTAACGAGTGGTCGCTGTAAGTGGTAGAAAATAGAGTATATTGGGATGAAGTTGGGTTTTTCCCACCAGTCGTTGTATTGGATAGTCTTTATAACGAGTGGTCGTTATAACGAGCGTCGACTGTACTATCCGTCAGAGAAAGTAGTGCTATTTGATTTCATCAGTTCTCGCTGTCATCACGACATTACAGTTATCACAAACATAGAATGAGTCAAGTGGATTTTTTTTTTTAATTTGTGTCGAAATAATTTACTGTTTCTAATCCATCTGTATAAATATATAATTAAAAAAAACCTTAACCTATTAATGCCTAGCGTCCCTTTTTAGGGACGGTCCAAAAAAGGATCTGAATTTCCCCAAAATGAAGATTTCAACTAAATAATAGTATTCAATTAGTACATTGGTATTGTTTCAATTCGTTATTAACAGATTGCAGCACATAACCATTGTAGAGTGTGTTCTGTAGCAGTTTTGATATGATCTTTATCAAAAATGACATCGTTCACAATCTCAAAAAAAAAAAAAAAAAGCTAAGTTTTCAAAGTTATTCCCAGCTTCCCAGTTTGTGTTAATTTCTGATTTTATTTCTTCTAAAATGTTTTTTTAAATATTATATCGTAGACAAAAAAAAATTTAGTAAAAAAAGTATGTACCCTCTGGGGTCTATCGTCACTTTTAAGGGACGATTTTTCTTTCCTTAATAAACAATTATTTTTTCATAATTTTTTTAATTAGTTTTCCTGTCCATTAAACACCAGTATACGTAACCAGTATACAAAATATCTTTGAAAAAAAAATCAGGCATTAATGGGTTAAGAATCCTTATTTAACACAGAAAATAAATTGTTTATTCACTAAGGGTGTTTTCATTTTCTGATCAGACTTTTATTTTTTTTATTTTGTATCTTGCAATATACCGCCAACTGGGCCGTGGTGGCCCGATCGGTAAGGCATCGGACTCGTGTTCGATCCCAGCCGATCAAAGATCCACCGTCTTGATGAATGGTGGCTGGGAGGCGTTAAAAATGTCGTGGTCACAAAGTCCTCCAAGTGAAACGATACCTCTGGGGGTGCTGGGCCTAGGGTTTGCTCGACCCTAGGTTCTGGTTCAAAATTAAGAACAGAGCGCCCTTCAGGGCCTTATCCCGGTTAAACCACGAAGCTGCGGTAGGTACGGGGGACCCTGGAGGTGTGAAATGAAATATACCGCCAACTAGTTTCAAAGTTTAACCAACCAACCGTGGTTATACAAAGTTTAACATCAACTTTGCCAAATCCACGTGTTGATGCGTCGGCTCGTCTATATAGGGAGGGGCCTTAGGTTATTCCATTTAAGAAATGCAGTTTCGTACTTATTGAGACAAGTCAGAATGGAATAGGATTAACCTAGCCAGGGGCAGAATAATCAAGTTGACGGTATATTGCACGTTTCTGACTTAGCCCTTTATTAGGGGCGGCGTCTTACTGCTTTACATTTTATCTTTCTTATAACAGAAAGCTTCAAAGGTGAATCGTATCAAACGTATTAAGTCGTAAACGTAGAACCGCAGTTAGCATGTTAGTATATCACTGTACGAAATTGTAAAGTTTTGAGTGAGTTAGTTGTGATGCTAGATGGTATCCTAAAGCCTTAAAGCGTAGGGTGGAATAACTACATGATTGAAATTAGAGTTATAGTCGTTGGACACCTGCAGCACAGCCGCGCCGCCTGCAACAGAAGTCTGCCACCTAGTGAGCGTGAAGAGTTTCTATTAGTCTCTCAACATTAGTCACCTTTGTTGTATGAGTTTATCTAACTAGCTTTTATAAGGTGAAATGTCTGACCTGTCAGAATTCCAAAGAGGGATGATTGTTGGAGCGCGTTTAAGTGGAGCATCGGTGACAGAAGCACCAAACCTTTTGGGGTTTTCAAGAAGTACTGTATCAACCGTTATGACAGCATACATGAAAGAAGGTAAGACGAAGTGTTCAAAGCAAAATCGTCGCCGAAAGTCAAAGCTTGATGATAGGGATAGACGTGTTTTGAAACGCGTAGTAGCTCGAGAACACAAGCAATCGTTATCCGAGATAACATCAGTCATTAACAGTCATTTTCAGGACCCCGTTTCAACAAGAACTGTTCAAAGAGAACGTCATGCAGCAAACAATTATGGGAGAGTGGCAATTCGTAAAACCTTGGTGACAGCAACCAATGCTTTCAAGTGCCGTTAGTGGTGTAGAGGTCACAAAAGCTGGTCCCCACAGCAGTGGCAGCAGGTAATATGGTCCGATGAATCATCTTTCACTTTATTTCAGACCACTGGACGCGTTTATGTCTGGAGACCACTCAAAGAAGCGTTTGATCCTGAATGCATCTTACCAACTGTGAAACATGGAGGTGGCTCCATTATTGTTTGGGGTGCGATTTCTTGGCGTGGTCTTGGGTCACTAGTACGTCTGCATGGAAGAATCAAATCTAATCAATATCTAAGCGTTCTAGCGGATCATGTTCATCCTTTTGTACAGACAGTATTCCCTGGAGAGCGACTGATTTTTCAAGACGACAACGCCACCATCCACACCGCCAGGTGCGTCCAAACATGGTTCGAAGAGCCTGACAATAAAGTTGAGCATTTCGCCTGGCCCCCTCAGTCTCCGGACTTAAATATTATAGAACATTTGTGGCAATATTTGGAGTCTAAACTTCGTTCCAGATTCCCACCTCCATCAAATCTTTCAGAATTAGAGGCCGCTTCGCAAGAGGACTGGCTTAATATTCCTTTAAACGTTGTCAATGACCTTTATGCATCGATCCCGCGTCATATTAAATCTGTAATTCAGTCAAAGGGTGGTCCAACTCCCTATTAATAAAGAATTTTTGATATTTCACAGATGTTCGTATTATTTTGTCTCCCATCTGTATATGAATAATGTTTAATTTCAAATCTGTTAACATGAAAGTAAAGAATGTGTTGTACATTAAAGTCTACCATTATTTTCAGTCTCTTGGTTTACTTTCTCTCTTTGTATTTCATAATAAAGTTTTTTTTTTTTTCGTTTTTTCCTTTTCAGTTTTATCAGTTGCGTTGTTATTATTTGATATAAATTTGGTATTAATGAAATACAAGTTGGTTCCTCTGCAGTTTTTTTGTAATCTCTCGACGCATTGTAGTGTAGATAAAATTGGTCTCAAAAGAAAGTTTTAAAAATCATACTTAGGTCGTCTAAAATACAGTCGAGTCTCGATAACTCGAAGCCTTAGAACTCGACTATTCCTTTATCTCGAAGTTTTCATTGAACCGAAGCTCTTGGGAAGCCTGTAGGAATCTCCTAAAGCAAGAACTACCAATAATTTGAAGCGTTGAGTCAGTCCCTTGGAACTTCGAGTTATAGAGAATGTATTGAAAATTATCAATAAGCTCTTCTCCCCCCATCCTTTTTTTTTTTTTTGGTAGGAATAAAAAAACTATCATGTTACAGTCATTTATGTAGCATAACAAATATTAAATGATAAGACAAAAGAAATGAAACAAATTAAATTTATTTTTCAATCAGTTGTGAGCCAGAAATGGGTTTATACATGATAATAGTTATCTTTTAAACAAACTAGTTAATAACATTGAATCCTAAACAAATACTGAAAAATTTTGATTCTTTCATTCAATTTGATTTATGTTTGTTAAAAGGTATGTTATCGCACTAAACATAAAACTCATGAAACATGCGTACCAACGGTCCTTCAATATCAGCCAGTCATAAAATATATGTTCGAGCAAGAGACAAGCTTTTCTTTAACACCAGTCAACTGAAAACTGTATGTGCAAATAAAATCGAATATTTCTTCAAGAACAGTCAGTAGTAAAACATATATACAAAGAAAAAATATTCTTCAACGTGCGTCAGTCATCCAGCATATGTACAAATGAAAGAAAAACTTCTTCAAGAACAGTCATTCGTGAAACATATATACAAAGAAAAATTATTCTTCAACGTGAGTCAGTCATCCAGCATATGTACAAATGAAAGAGAAACTTCTTCAAGATGAGTCTGAGTCAGTCATGAAACATATATGCAAGTAATGGGGAAAGTATTCTTCGACATCAATCAGTCATGACATATCTGTACAAGCAAAAGAGAAACTATTCTTCAACGTTTGTCAGTCATGAAATATCTGCACAAGTACAAGTAATAAACAAACTTTTCTTGAACATCATTGAACATGAATTTGTGTGCAGGTAAAACAACATTTCTTCAGAAAGAATTAAATATGCAATAAAGTGAACGTAAAAATAAAAAAGCGATCCGTCAAAGTGCAAGTAAAACAAACTTTTCTTCAAAAGTTATCTTTGAGTAAAAGTCATGTAACCATTTTCTTGCTTTTCAGTCACTAACATTCTCAAAAAGATAGTAATGATTGAAGTACGGCATCACAAAATCTTCACTCATTTCTGGAAAGTATGTTTACTCATTAAGTTAAAGAAAAATTTTCTTCAGCCAATATTTAGTCGTATTTTCGTAGTACAATGTTCAATATCGTTTAAATATTCCCCATACAAATAGAATAAATCCATAGTCATTCATTACGTTAACATGACTGACCTGTGATGTCAATTATTGCTCTTTAGGGGTTTGGATGCAACATATACATTTGTGGAATGACCGCAATACAGCGAGTAAAAATCTTCTCATATTAACCTGTTAACCGGGGAATTAGCTATTGTTCAACTCGTTTCACAATGGGGACTTTTTTTTTTCCGCAGCGATAAGTAATATAACACCTCAAATAATAAATCACACCTCAGTAAGTTTTATCACACCTCAAATAGTAACCAAAAAGTACTTAACTCATAAATTTATTACTAATAAAAATATATAAAACATTGAAATTCACAATAAGAATATTCAAATCAGAAAGTTATTACTAACATGTAAGATACTGAAACGCAGACTAAAATGAATCCAAATTGTGGCAGCTCGAAGTATAGATCATGCAGCGCCCGTTTTCCCGTTAATAGCGCTCAAGTTACAGATTACAAGAACAGGAAAATTCATGACGCATCGACAATATGATGGCATATATATAACCACTCTAAGATTTAATAGATAAGAACAACGTAGAACGTGATGCGTTTAATATATTACGATTAATTTCCATGACGAAAAATTTCGTCATGCCCATTGCTGTAGGCTTTTATGTATGACGAAATATTTCGTCATACCCATTGCTGTAGGCTTTTATGTATGACAAAATATTTCGTCATACCCAGTTAACAGGTTAAAGTGTCTACGTTTTTTCTTCTTTTCTTGCTAAAGCATAATTTTTTCTAATGGTGTATTTGAAGCGACCTTCGATTCAGTAATTTGGTTGGTAACTTCATCAGAGCCTTTTATATTTGAGTAAGATTCAATTTCTTTGCATGTGTTCCAATGCATATGAACGTTCTCCACTCTAAGACGTTCTTCATGGGTTTCAATTCCTTTTGTAGGAGAGGATTCCAGAAAAATGTTCCCCATTTGAGACAAAAACGTTGGATTAAGTGAAAGGAAGTCTTCATTGAGTTTGTTCTGTTCTTTAATAGTTTCGTCAGTTGAAAACCAAACTATTCGGACCCAATCTGGTTTAGTTGTGTCTTCAGAGTCACTCATTTCATCTATATATTTTTCAATTTTATCTTCAGCCTTTCTCTTTCGTGACGAAGGTTTTGGAACTTCCAGCAAATCTTTTTTCTCCTCTTCTAGAATCGTTTCGAGGGTTGGCTTGAATTTAACCTTAGTGAATGGTATCATCACTTCTTCGAATATGTAATGCTTCAATCGCTCAACAAGTTCTTGCTCCACATCTTCAACTGGGTTTTGTGTCACTTCCTCAACTGGGGTTTTCTTTCACTTCTTCAACTGGATTTGTCTTTACTAGAAACCAGTACTCCTTTTCTTCATACAGGCAGTTCCTCCTTTCCTCCCGAAGTGCGATTATTTCCGCCAATATTCTTTCTTCCTCCTCCGTATCGTAATCATCCAATCCGTCTTCCCCCATTACAAATCCATCTTCTCTACCATCTAAGCGATGTTCTTCTTCAAATTCATTCATTTCACTCATTTCGTCCATTTTTACAAAAAGTTGAATATTTTCACATCGACAGAAAATCTTTAGTTGCTACAGCTTTCGAAATTTGACTGGAAATGATAGAATACCTCATTGTTGGAAGTTGAACAATAGGTTGTCCTGCAATGTTTCTACCAACAGCACCAACTGCAGTTTAAGGCAACAATGTCTTCTGTATTGCTAACAAAACTAGATTCAAACATGCTTCTTTTTTTTTCAAAATTTTTATTGTAATCGTATGTTTTTTTTTTTTAATTTTATTTTATTTTTGTCAGATTAACGCTTTTAAAAATATACTGAACATATTTAGACCATATTTAGCTTTATAGGTGTGTCTGTATGTATAAAGACGAATTTTTCTGGCACATCAAAGCCAAAATGTAATGCGTAATTAAATGAATATTGGCGCATATGTGCAAAACCTATGTGAACAAGTGTTGATCAAGTTCTTGGCTAGCATCACCCTAATGAGGGCGGGAAATCAAACGTTTTTCCATTTCAGTATGATTGCTAAAGTAACACTTAGGGGCAAAAAAAAAAAAAACACTTCAACTCTTCTGACACCATTCTTGTTGATTTGTGTATAAAATGCCCCCCTCCCTTCCCAATCGGGACTTCAATTTTCCACTCTTACATTCACGTTTTGGAAATGACGCCCCTTATTTTTTTTCAGTTTTCGACAGTTTCATGAGCCATTATTTTTCTTTAGAGGGAAAGGGGGCATTATATTAACCATTGACATTCTTCTGAGTGGCTAGAGAGGTGCTAAGTTCAAAAACATAAACATTTGGAGAAAAGTTGGACAATTTTTGGGAAAGGGGGAGGGGGAGGTCTCGACTCTAAAGTTTCAATTGGGAGATTGGGAAAAAGTACTACTTTAATAGACTGTAAAAAATGTTGTTTTTATAGTATAACGCAGCTAATTTTATAGAAATAAACTGTAAAATTGCTAATTTTGCAGTTCATTACCGTGCATTTTCCTGTTTTAAACTGGAACCTCTGCTGCTAGTATTATACTGTTGTTTTTACAATATAATACTGCTAAAATTTACTAAAATAAACTGCAAAATTGCTAACTTTGCATTTCGCACACTCCAGGGTCCCCTGTACCTATACCACAACTCGTGGTTTAACCGGGATTGGACCCTGAAGAGCGCTCTGTTCTTTTTGAACCAGAACCAAGGGGCGAGCAAACCCTTGGCCCAGCACCCCCAGAGGTATCGCTTCACTTGGAAGGACTTTGTGACCACGACATTTTTAACATCTCCCAGCCACTCTTAATCAAGACGGTGGATCTTTGATCGGCTGGGGATCGAACCCGGGTCCCTCCGGTCACGAGTCCTATGCCTTACCGATCGGGCTACCATTTCATTTCACATTTCCCATTTCACACCTCCAGGGTCCCCCGTACCTACCACAGCTTCGTGGTTTAACCGGGATAGGGCCCTGAAGAGCGCTCTGTTCTTTTTGAACCAGAACCAAGGGTCGAGCAAACCCTTGGCCCAGCACCCCCAGAGGTATCGCTTCACTTGGAAGGACTTTGTGACCACGACATTTTTAACATCTCCCAGCCACTCTTAATCAAGACGGTGGAGCTTTGATCGGCTGGGGATCGAACCCGGGTCCCTCCGGTCACGAGTCCTATGCCTTACCGATCGGGCTACCATTTCATTTCACATTTCCCATTTCACACCTCCAGGGTCCCCCGTACCTACCACAGCTTCGTGGTTTAACCGGGATAGGGCCCTGAAGAGCGCTCTGTTCTTTTTGAACCAGAACCAAGGGTCGAGCAAACCCTTGGCCCAGCACCCCCAGAGGTATCGCTTCACTTGGAAGGACTTTGTGACCACGACATTTTTAACATCTCCCAGCCACTCTTAATCAAGACGGTGGAGCTTTGATCGGCTGGGGATCGAACCCGGGTCCCTCCGGTCACGAGTCCGATGCCTTACCGATCGGGCTACCGCGGCCCTGCCAACTGTACAGTAAGAAACTGAAAAATTGCTAGTGCTGTAGTTTATTACTGCGCATTTTAGTGTTTTAAATTGGAACCTCGACTGCCAGTTTTATACTGGAAAAACAGCATTTTCTGCAGTGTAGACTGTAGGGTTGTGAACATCTGGAGCAGCTTACCGGAAGAGGTTGTTACAAGTAAGGGAATTAATAGGTTTATCAGAGCCATTATGTTAATTGGGGACTATAAACTGAGGCTGATATAAGGATAAGACTATAAACTGATATAAGGCGTCGGTCTCGTGACCGAAAGGACCCGGGTTCGATCCCAGCCGATCAAAGATCCACCGTCTTGGTTAATGGTGGCTGGGGAACGTTAAAAATGTCGTGGTCACAAAGTCCTCCAAGTGAAACGATACCTCTTGGAGTGTGGGCCAAGGGATTGCTCGACTCTTGGTCTGGTTCAAAAAATAAGAACAGAGCGTTCTTTAGGGTACTATCCCGGTTAAACCATGAGTTGTGGTAGGTACGGGGGACCCTGGAGTGTATGAAGGTAGGGTCATCCTAGCTGGGCCGAGAGCCTGTTGCTGGGTCGTAACATTTGTAGTTGTGTTATAATATAAACGTGAACCTTACCTCTCTGTTCTTCTCCTGAACAATGCGATTTTGTTCCAGTCCCAGTCTTCGCAGCAAGTCTCGCAAATGGCCAAACACTAGGAGCAGGAAATATGAAAACAAAATTATCACCTTTATTGAGAAAGTGGCAGCTTCATATTCTTCCCTTATTTCCTTTTGTGGTTGTGGTTTCTGGGGAAAAAATAAATACGTCAAATTACAGCTGATATTTTTTAAGAAACGCTTTAAAATAAAAGCCCTTTATTATAGTTTCTATTTTTAGAAACCAAAGCAATACAGTGTGCCTTTAAAGTCTTGTGATGATAAGGGTATAATTACACAGTCCAGTCCCATTAATGTGACCAACTGTCAAAAGCCAGAAATTCGCAGAACAGACTGCTGAGAGAAGTGCAGGAAGAGATTCAGTTAGGGTCCTGAAGGTGTTCACTCGTAGGTTGAGCCATGCCGACTCCAATGCTGTGGCCAGCTGCGCTAGATTACGCTGGTGTGGATCCATGGAGCGAATAACCCAATCCATGATCCCACATATTCTCGATTGGGTCTGAATCAAGAGACTTTACTGGCCAAGGAAGAATGGTAAACTCATTCTGTTGCTCTTCAGCTATATGGCACTTCGCATTGTCCTGCTTGGTAGATTTCATCATCCTGAGGAGAAACAATGCACATATAGGGGTGGACATGGTCCGCAAAGATAGATGCGTACTTGTATTAGTTCATCGTGTCTTCCACAATGATGAGTGAACGCAGAGAATGCTAGGAAAACTTTCCCCAGACTATAATGCTCCCGTCTCCAGCTTGGACCGTTCCGGCAATGGTTGCAGGTGTTTAGTTTCAGAGGTTTCACACCTTATACGCCAACGTCCATCTGCCCGATGGAGCAATAAACGTGATTCAACAGAAAATGCTACCTGTAGCCACTCAATAAACGTCCAGCTGCGGTACTGGCGTGCAAATTCCAGGGTTCGTCGTCGATGGACAGTTGTCAGCATAGGTGCATGACCCAGGCTTCTGCTTCGAGAGCCCAGACGCAGCAACGTCCTCTAAACAGTAGTTTGGGAAAGGATGTTGGTAGCCCCTTGGCACATCTGGGGGGTCAGTTGCTCAACGGCCCGTCTACCACCCCTACATATATCCGTAGCCGTCGTTAACCTCTGTCCTCTAGGGCTCCTGGAGCACCACATTTGCCACGTCACTGATTTTGGACAGTCCCACTTTGCCATGAACGGTACACTTTTATCACGATGGTAAGCAAACAGCTCAAAAACTCAGCCATTTTGGAAGCGCTTCCACCCTTGGCCCGAAAGCTAATGATCATGAACTTTTGAACGTCGGATAAATCGCTTCGTTTTTGCATTACGCCAATGATGGAAATGGTTTCCAAAGCCCTCCACACACCTTTTATATACCCTCAACTGTACTTTGCTACCAAATGCCTCTTTGTGATTGGCTATTTGACGTCGACGTCGAAAGTACGTGGTGGTTACATGAATGTGACTCGACTGTGTATTTGTTTTATTTTGATCTTTATCATGTTAAGCTATTTTCTCCATTGGTACAATATTAGCTAAAAAGGTGCAGATGGCGGTTAAAATGGTGTCTGTGAAAGAGAATGCTCATAAGGAGGGAGGGAGGGGGAGGTCTTGAGGATCAACCACCCCAAATATCTCCCTTTAATACCGTTTAACCCTTATGACAGTTTATATCCATATAAGGGTTGTTATGGCAGAACCATCCCATCCCCCTTCAAAGGTAAATTCTGCTCTAGTATATGGCGAAAGGTTGAAAGTTGTCTAAATTTTTCAAACGTAGAAGAAATGCACATGCAGAAAGGTATTTAAGTTTTTGAAAAAAAAAAAGAAAAGAAGAAAAAATGAAATAAAACTTTTTGAGGTAAGAATCACAATACATATTTAAAAAATAAATAAATTTTGATAGCTTGACGTTAAATTAGGTTTTGTCCCCCACCACGAATTGTGATAGGATTCTAGTCACAGGGTCTGATTAACGTCTGACCTGGGCACCACAATTTTGGGGACGTCGAAAAGGAGTAAATTTCTTTCTTTCTACCTTCTTTCAGAAACAACTCCTCTGAAAATGTGCGGACTTTCTTATGAGAGGGTACGAAAATTTTACCAGGACCAGGGAATCACTTTGCCCGGGTCGTTCCATACTCAATGTCTTGTCGTACAAATGGCTCTTGTCTCCCGGAATCGACTTGATTCACACTCGACTCTTTGCCGACGCATCAGCCATTTTGGATCAAAACAGTCGTCAGCTTTTGATCCACTGCCATTGAGCGCGCTTATAAATTAAGTTACACTATAACATTAAAAATCTGGTATGAACCCCACACTTCTTCCCTTTACGTGTAAATTTCTTAGTAGTTGCCTAAAGTGTTAAAAAGAGTGCTTGGAGTGAGCAAGGTAACAATTCAAATATTTACTCCACTAATCTGCCACGAAACAATACAAAAAAAAAAAAGTTTTACAATGGCTAATTTTCTAAATATTGCCGATTTTAATATCATTCATGAATTTTTCTCAAAATATCGCCAATAGCGCCAAGTTGAACCCAAATTCAAAAAATAATTTTTTTCGCCAAATTTGTCGCCAAGTTGGCTTTAAACACTTGGCGATCAAAAGCTTGGCGACATATCGCTAAGTGGTCGCGCCAATTCATATCACTTGAGTCTGCATTGAAATTAAGACTGATTTACCCCAAAAAAGGGGTAAAACACCCCCTTGGGAACATTCGAAGGCAACCACAGGGGGAGGTGCACAACTAGACCATCCTGAAAGCCTACATACCAAACTAGAAGCTTCTACGGTATATAGTTTTTGAGTTATGTGACACACATACATATATACGCACATACATACGTACATACAGACGTCACGAGAAAACTCGTCGTAATTAACTCGGGGGTGGTTGAAAAGGATTTTTCGGCTGCTTATATGTTGGTAGGTACATATGCACGTGCTGACAGGTCGAAAAAACGACTGAACATTCATTCGGGGGTGAGCAAAATCAAAATTTAGACCCAAATTTGAGTGATTTTTTTTTTTTTTTCGCGATCACAATACTTCCTTTACTACGTAAAAGGAAGTAAAAATGAGTATTTTTGCAGTGTACTTATTAGCTCCCAGATAGGATCTTGCCTCTTAAATTTTCAATGTGTAGTAGAAATCAGGAAATATTTTCTTTTCATTAATTGGAGAAATTCTGAAGTTAAAACTCGGCAGAGCGAAAGAAGTAATCTTTATTAAATAAATTCTCATAACAATTTTTATTGTAATGAAATACTTTTGCCCCTGAAGAATTATAATTCTCATGTCACTAATGTTAAAGTTTTAGTTCAGTTAATTAATTATTTTGTAAAGCTGTAAAGCTTGCCAAAATCGTCTCTTTCTTTTAAATTCAAATATGTAGTATAATGCGAATCACCCCGACCAGTAAAACTGTCAAACTGAATTTTTAGAAAGTTTTCAAGCATTTAAAGAGTTTTTGATTGTTTAAAAAATCAATATTAATAGAGCTCTGATACTGTTGGGTAAATTTCTGATTCATCTTGTTATATTTACATATATTTCATCAGGTTGTTTTGGTATAGCTATAATGGAACTTAATCGTAGAATTTCTCGGTTTTAGAATGCTACAGTTCTTTTACTTCAGTGCCTGAATAGTTTTGGAGCGGCATTTAGGAAGGGGTCCACGAGAAACTGGAAAACTCTGCAAGGGGTCCACGGACCAAAAAAGTTTGAGAACTCCTGCTGTAACTGCATCACATATTTTAACTAAGTTCTTTTTCTTCGAAGTATCTCGGATTTTTATTCCGTTCCATTTATATCATTGCAACATGTACTTAAATTCAATTCATTATTATTTTGGTAGAAGGGTTTTCACTTGGTACTAATTGGTTACACAAGATTACTTACTGTCGTCAATTTGCTCAATGGCAATTGTGGGTTAAAATCTAATTTTTGCGATTAGTAGATAGCGAGCCATGTGGTTCTTCTCGTGCCCAATGAAATTTATTCTCTTGAATGAAATTTTACCGTCTGCTTATTTTCGCATACATAAATGTAATGTTTACGCTTCTTAGTTTTTTTTCCTGATTTTTTAAATTTATTATTTAATAATTAATATATTTAGATATTTAATATATTTAATATTTTTAGACAATACATCTCAACTTAGGGATATTTTTATGTATTTTTTTTATTGTAAGGTCCTTTGGATTGATTAGCTGTAAGTTATTATTGGCTTACTTAACATTAAACACTTCCCAGGTAGCACAAATAACCTTTAAACGTTTTATAAACGTTTTTAAGCGGTTGTTACAACGTTTATAACCATTTTACAACCTTTAAAAAACGAAGTGTGCTACTTGGGTTACCTACGGGGATTTTCAGTGATTTTAAAATGTAATTAAATTAGTTGTATTTTTTTTCAGAGCACGACAGTTGTAGTCACTTTGTCAGGAATTTTTATTATTTCATTGAAATATGTTGGATGCTTTCGTAGAATTCTGTGCGCATGTTTTAGTTCACGAAGCAGGTTATCTCCCCCCCCCCCATTTCTTTCTTTTTTTTTCCGTCGTAGAAAGGGGAATTTATAAAAGCTTAAATGGCTTACTTTTAAAATTTATAGCACGAGTGCAGCCATACGAGACGTTGGTGCCCACAAGTGGGGGGGGGATTATGGCGCCATCAAAATTTGGGGGGAGGGGGATTTTTTTGAACTTATTTAGTTAAATTATTTACTGATTTTTTTTAATTTAAATTATTATTATTATTATTTTTTAATTTAAGGTAATTCTTTTATTTCTTTGTTATTATTTATTTATTTTTGTGTGTTTGTGTGCTTGGAATATCTAGAAAAGAAAAAAAAGCAATTCTGTTCTGCGCATAATTAGTACTTTTAAAAAATTAATAATATGTAGAAAGAATTGTTATAATTTAAAAAAAATAAATAAATATTTAAAAAAATAAACAAAATAAAAAAGGGGTGAAAATTGAAATAAAAATTCTGGTATGGACCCCACACTACTTCCTTTTACGTGTAAATTTCTTAGTAGTTGCCTTAAGTGTTAAAAAGAGTACTTGGAGTGAGCAAGGTAACAATTCAAATATTGTCTGTTTGCGTATTGTGCGCCTGGGAGTCACGGAAGCTTCCATCTGAAAAATAAGAGATAGGTTTAGGATGAGCACTACCCGATGCTTTCAGCTTTTGTTCGCTTACTACTTCCTCGTTGCTTTTCCCCCCTATTTGGAGAAAGTCCAAAGAGACTTGGCGCGTGCGCAGATGTCTCGGAGGTCGCACGAAAAAATTTTAGACAATATTTACACCCCTAATCTGCTACGAAACATTCAAAAATGTTTGACAATGGTTAATTTTCTAAATTTTTTCTTTTTTTTTGCCGATTTTAATATCATTCAGTGATTTTAAATCGCCAATCGATTTTAATATCGCCAATAGCACCAAGTTAAGCCCCAATTCAATAAATAATTTTTGTCGCTAAATTTGTCGCAAACTTGGCGATATGTCGCACAGTTGGCGTCAAACACTTGGCGACCAAAAGCTTGGCGATATATCGCCAAGTGGTCGCGCCAATTGAGTCTGCATTGAAATTAAGACTGATTTACCACAAAAAGGGGTAAAACACCCCCTTGGGATCATTCGAATGCAACCACAAGGGGAAGTGCACAACTAGACCATCCTCAGAGCCTACATACCAAACTAGAAACTTCTACGGCATATAGTTTTTGAGTTATGTGACATACATACGCACATACATACGCACATACATACATACGCACATACATACGCACATACATACATACGCACATACATACGCACATACATACATACATACGCCCATACACACGCACATACATACGCACATACATACACACGCACATACATACGTATATACAGACGTCACGAGAAAACTCGTCGTCATTAACTCGGGGGTAGTTAAAAAGGATTTTTCGACTGTTTATCTGTTGGTAGGTACATATGCACCTACTGACAGGTCGAAAAAACTACCCAGCATTCATTCGGGGGTTAGCAAAATCAAAATTTAGACCCAAGTTTGAGTGATTTTTTTTTTTTAGCAATCACAATACTTCCTTTTCTACGTAAAAGGAAGTAAAAAGAACACGAGATTTGTGAAAAGGTTTTTTTTTGGGGGGGGGGGGGGTTGCTCCCTCGAGCTTGCAGGTGGGTGGCACGCCTGGTACGAGATGCGGATTAATATATAAAGATTCCTACCTTTGGTATAACACCGTTCTTTACCATCGCGTAAAATCCAATTCCAGCGATTTTTACCTTCCACTCATTTGTTAAATCACCATTGGAATATCGCTAACGAATTTATTTCGGAAAAATATCCCGCATATAATCGCAAGTGGTTCCATCCCCCTTCCCCCATACCGACGCGTATGTTGCAAATATCTTACGTAACTAGTCAGGAGTCTTGACTATGTTTGTCACATTAGCTCAGCGCTTGTGAAGGGGAAAGTGCAAAAGACGTGTCGTATCTTATCTACGTATTGTCATTTTATTTTCCTCTGATATTTTCGAATATCCACTTATGCTTTCTTTCGTAAACAATATACTTTGTTCTGTGGAGGTGATTTTAAAATAATTTGAAGAAATGGCGAAAAAACAAAATTGCCCAAGTCTGATATGAATTTATTTTAGGAGCTTATTTTATTATTGTAGGGGGAAAACCTCTGGTATGGACCCCACACTACTTCCTTTTACGTGTAAATTTCTTAGTAGTTGCCTTAAGTGTTAAAAAAAGTGCTTGGAGTGAGCAAGGTAACAATTCAAATATTTACTCCCCTAATCTGCCACGAAACAAAGCAAAAAAATATTTTACAATGGTTAATTTTTTAAATATTACAGATTTTAATATCATTCAGTGAATTTTTCGCAAAATATCGCCAATAGCGCCAAGTTGAACCCAAATTCAAAAAATAATTTTTTCGCCAAATTTGTCGCCAACTTGGCGATATATCGCCAAGTTGGCGTCAAACACTTGGCGACCAAAAGCTTGGCGACATGTCGCCAAGTAGTGGTGCCAGTTCATATCACTTGAGTCTGTATTGAAATTAACATTGATTTACCCCAAAAAAGGGGTAAAAGACCCCTTTGGGAACATTCGAATGCAATCACAAAGGGAGGTGCACAACTAGACCCCCCTCAGAGCCTACATACCAAGCTAGAAATGTCTACGGTATATAATAGTTTTTGAGTTATGCGAGCCACATACGCACATACATCCGCACATACGTACATACAGACGTCACGAGAAAACTCGTCGTAATTTACTCGGGGGTGGTCGAAATTGATTTTTCGGCTGTTTGTATGCTGTTAGGTACATATGCACGTGCTGACAGGTCGAAAAAACTACGCGACATTCATTCAGGGGTGAGCAAAGTCAAAATTTAGACAGAAATTTGAGTGAAATTTTTTCCGTGATCACAATACTTCCTTTACTACGTAAAAGGAAGTAAAAAAGAGTGCACGGACAGGGACGTCATTTTAAATTTTTCCAGGGGGGGGGGGCGGCAAAAGGTAAAAATACAATACAACATCACCAGAAAACAACGAAAACCACGCTTACTTATATGAAATTACATTGCTTTCTCAAAGTCAGGGACGGGCCTGTGCACGGTAGAAAGTCGAAATCACTTATTTCGACTGTCAACAAATTGCTTATTGTTCTCTATAGCCCGTATTTAATTGTCCTACTCTTTTACATATATGGGTGAATATCAGAAAAAGTGCCAATTCGACCATGGAAAGTTTCAATTTTTAAAGATACTCAGAAAATAAAATTAATAGGGTATTTCAAATATACATTAGTAACAATTTTTTAAAAAACACCGGGGCATGTGAACATTTACCTGCCTTTTAGGGGGATTGTCTTTGAGCGTTCCCGACATGATGAGAATGCTACCGAACTGACAAATATTACAGACTTCACACTTTTCACTGTACAAAAGTAAACTTTCACTACCTTTTATGTTTAAAAATAAAATAATTATTACTTAGAATATAATAATATTTACATATCCTGAACGCTTTTCTGTTTTATAAATAAAATTAGAGATTAATTAAAAGTTACTTAAAGTTTAAATTAGTGCAACAAAGATTTTTCAAACAGATAAATAGGTTAATAGTTAAAAAATCAAAATTAAATAAAATTCTTAACACAATCTTAAAAAACGAAATTAATTCAAGACAGTCAGAGTTTGGCGGGGGAGGGAGATTTGCACTAAACTATTCGTAAGTTTTCCATTTTAAAGCAAAATTATATTTTTGGGTGCAGTAGTTACGAACAAAGGTCTGAATATTGATGTAAAAGAAAAGAGGGTAAAAAATGGCAGTAATTTTGATTGAAAACTCAAATTTTGCAAAAAAATTATCGTTTTTGAAGCATTTAAAAAAACAACAAATACACTGCTAAAAATTTGGCAGGAAAAATGATGCACTTGAAATTATCTTTGTTCGTTGAAACTCAACTCATAACACGAAGAAATAATTGTGAAAAAACATCGGTAACGCAAGCATCAGTTTCGTAACAAATATCTTCTACTTCGGCGCTGCCGACATGACAAATTTCCTGTAATATGATAGCTGAACACAGGGGCGCCCCGAGCTTAAATTTTTGGGAGGGGGAAAGTTCTCAATTTGGCGAATGGAATTTCAAAATGTGCCGAAGGAAAAGATACAAATATGTACACAAACCTTAGTGACTTATTGATGTTTTACTGTTTTCCGAAGTGGTTCTGTAAATGCTGAAAACAACTAATAACAATACTTGTATCTTTGGTAAAGCAGAACTGTGGACGTTCTGAGACTTGAAAGAGCAAATTATTGAGTGAACTCAGGCACTCAGTGACTTGCGAAGCTATGATTTCATTTTGGGGGAGGGATCCAGTGAAAAATATGTATAACGGTATTAATTAAACTTCGAGATTTTTTAAGGTATTCGAGTACACTAAAAATGTATGTTGTTTTTACAGTATTGTTACAGATCTTGTAAATAGTTGTTGTTTTTCCTGCCTTGCATCATTTTCACTAGTTTTGATTTTATCTGGCGACATGTCGCAAAAGTATCTGAAGATATCACTTTTATCACTTGTATACCGGCCCTGTAACGTTTTGTAGTTTTCACACTTGCCCTACATTTAATAAGCATGAAGACATTTTCGCGCTGAGTGTGTGTTTTCTTTTTATCACTAGAATTTTCTTGAATGGATTATTTAAGTTTGTGAATGAACAGAATTTTGCTAGAATGTTGTAGAAATTTCCTTCCGAGTATAAATAGCTGTCCAACTGCCTTGAACGTAGTTAGCCAGTTAGTTTTTTTCAAATTGGATTTCTGAGAGGCTCGTTTTATTCGCTTGGGCGAATATTTGTTTTGCTTTTGTAATTTCTTAATTACTGTTCACGTTAGATACGTGGTGCTGAGTTACTGTTGAGAGTACAGTTTGTTTGCTACCTAATTGCTGGATGTTTAGCAATTGTTTCCTGCTCCTATTGTAAATAAGTGTACATACTTGTCAATAAATTTATAGTTACTTCCTCAAGATTGGAATGATTATTTAAGAAAGTTGAAGGTGCTACGGACTCGTTACAGTATAATACGGTTAAATTTTACGACAAAAAACTAAATTTCTAACTTTACAGTAAGAAACTGTACAATTGAAGGGATATGGGGAAAAAAAAGATGAAAGTCACTTTTTCGTCAATTTTGAGATATTAGTGCTGTCTAGGGGCTATGAAGGAATAATATCATCCGGTAGAACAACAAGGGGAAACAAGAAGTTCTGTCAAGAACGAAACGAGCCTACTTTCCCGTACATCGACATCGGCATTCTAGCATCTGATCATTATTCTCTTGATTATCTAAGACTAAAAATTATGTCAAACATACCTTTTTAGCACTTGAAGCTGATTTCTAAAAGCAAAATATACCCCTCTCATCAGATGAAATAGACACATAAAAAGTAAATAAATGAATAAATAAAGTTTTGTCGCACCTGTTAAAGAATGTAACTGTTACAGTTCTTCCGTAGAAAAATTCCTCAATTGTTTTCAAAAAAAAATTAAAAGTACAAAGTACATCAAAACACATTTTATCAAAGAAAGAAAAAAAAAAAGAAAAAAAAACTCGTCCGTTGATAAAATGTCTCGAATTTCACTTTTAATCCGTTGCCAGTTGTTAAATATAAATAAAGAATAAAATGCTCTCGTGAATGAAACATTTTTGTTACAAAAAAAATCGTCTGCCAAAAATAATAATAATAATAATAATAATAATAAATTCAATAAAACAAATGAATAAATAAACAAAAAATCGTCTGCACAGTCAGTCATTTTTTTCGGACTGTTTACTCAAAAGTTATTAGGGGTGACAGCTTGCTTGAGCGGTTCAATGTTGAACGAAAAATTGTTCAAATCGGAAATGTAAATACGGGAATGAAGTATCCTTGAAAAGTTCTTTTCAACAAAAAAAAGTTTGTTCAAATCGGACTGTTCATTAAAAAGTTAGTATCGCGGGACCGGTTGTTTGAACGGCTCAAATTTGAACCAAAAATTGTTCAAATCAAAAAACCAAATATAGGAATGAGCTGTACTCGCCGAGATCTTTCCAACAAAAAAAAGTTCGTCCAAATCGGAATGTTCATTCAAAAGTTATTAGGGGGGGACAGACAGACCGACAGACCGACCGACAGACCGACACACAAATTCCCCATCTCAATACCCTACTTTCAAATTTTTAATTTTTCGATATTCATTTTACCTCTTTATTTTTTTAACTTGGAGATATTTTTTGGACTTGGCGATATTTTTTTTAACTTGGCGATATTTTTTGGACTTGGCGATATTTTTTAGATGCATTAAGCTACTTTTAATACTTTTTTCGTCTTTCTTTTATTTTTAACGAGAAAGTAGGCTAAAAAGGATGAGAATCTATCTAAATGTGCATGAAAACTCTATTAACTACATAAGGAATTACGAGAAATCAAACTTGGTTCCTCGTTTTTCTCGAAATCGCTTTTTGGTCACTTTCATTTTTTCCCCCGGCCCCTTCAATTGCTAGTTTTAGTTTATTACTCTGCATTTTACAGTTTTAAATTGGAAAATCGGCTGCCAGTATTATACTGTAAGAACAACAGTGGGCAATTCCACGTGACTCACGTTACCATTTGACGCGATTTTGTAAAAGTAAATGTTATATATATTAAAGAAATACCATGCCTGATTTAAATAAAGCTGTTGACAATAATCTGGGATGCAGTGAGAACCTGTGGATGTCAGCATTTTAAATTTTAACAGAGAAAGATGGTGTTTCAACCTTAATTTAACATCGTGACTCTCGTTAAAAAAAAAAAAAAAAAAAAAAAAAGAACTCAAGTTTTTTGGATAACTACAAACCCAAGATTTCTGCTCTTTCAGAATAATTAAATTTAAAAACTGCTTTTCATGGAACGAAATATATTTCTGAGTTATGATATATACGAAAATAAAGTTCATTCTGCAGTCACTAATCAAGTTAACCAATATTTTGAGCGTGACTCACGTTACATCTCCGTATTAGTCTTTTACTTTACATCTTATGTTGAAAATTCTGTTGAGAGACTTCACTTAAATTCACTTAAAATTAATGCTTAATGGCTGGTTTTCTTTAGTTGATCAGTTTTAAATACAGTAAAACCTCTCCGAGCGGTCACTTCTATAAAGCGGCCACCCCTCTTAACGGCCAATTTTTCGCAGCATGAATTTTTTGTCCCATAGACCTAGTGTTAAAATTCTCCTTAGCAGCTGCCATCTAACTTCTCTGAATCTGAACGGTCACCAATGGATTAATCAATTCAATTTTTCAGAAAAATATGTTTGTCTTTTTTCATACTACCTCCTATATTTTCTGTGGCTGTATTGTATTAATTTCAAATTCTCAATTGATACATCTGGAAACTTTTACAGGATACTACATACCATTAAATCTCATCTGATACCAATCATAACATTTAATGTTGCTTAATGGCTGTAAAATTAGTTGACTGCTGTCAGAAGTAGGCTCCTCAAAGTACTTACTTTTCTCATCCACTACTGATGAATAATTAAATTTTAAACATCTCAAATAAGAGCAAGTGAGATGTTAACCGTACTTTTTAAAATTTCTCTTATTTTCCAATTTTAATTTTATTTCTCGTTCATGCTAATCTGTTTAAATCATTTATAAAAATCTTAAATTTCGTTTAGATTTTCTTGTGATAAATAGTTTTTTCAGGATGAGTTCGGTGGACACTGAAATCTTCTTTTCAAATGTATATTACATTCACTGATGAGTAACTCACTTATGACTACAGTTTAGCTGTGAGGTGAATTGACTGAATTTCGCCTTGCTTTGGCGAGTCTTCCTTAGTGTATTTACATATTTGTATACTTGTTGAAGCGATATTTAAGAAGTTCGAATTTAACCAAAATTTCCCTTTAAAGTTTCATATGTTTATTTTTCAGCTTATATTGAATTGCTAGAGACAACATCTTTAACTTTTCGACTTTTCTCGTTAGACATTCTTTTATCCGGAGACAATGTTTCTGTTTACATGCACTCTACTTCCCTTCTTGCTTCAATTTTTCTCGGCACTTTTTCTGTCATTCTGCTGTTACTCGTGATTTTTTTTACAAATTTCTTTTACTGACATGGAAAAATCTTTCTTAGATAAGGGAGAAAAATATGTGCATGCATAAAAACACATACTACGCATTGGAAATCTGAGGGCCAAAGCAGGGACCCATGCTCTAATTAAAAGAATTATCAAATAATAAACAAATTAAAATTATGCTATTTATATATAATTTCATCAGTATTATTAATTACAGTGACCTCTCACTTTTACGCCGGCGTAAGGGACCAACAGAAAAAGGTTCATAAGTGAGAGAAACGTATAAGTGAACAAGCCTATTTAAAGGACTAAAACGCAACATAGTTTCTATAGAAAGAGGACATATTACTACGGTTTAACAATTACTGTAACTTAACTACAATGATAAAGAGAAACCAAAAATGATAGCATACCTAATTACAAACTGTACACTTTAAAATGATGCATAATAGATAATTGTCCCTCTCCTAACTCTAGTTCATGCTGAAAAAAAGTCTTCCGTGAGTAATAAAGGCGTAACATTAAAGAGGAAAGTGAAGAAAATACTTATTTTTTTTAAAGAAAATAAATTAAATTTTTTACATTTTAGGGAAAATTCGGCGCATAAGTGAAATATTTATATTTAGAGCGACGCATAAACGAATGATACTATCATTATTTTGCTATGGAATGTGCTGGGGCCATTTAAAATCGTCGTATAAGTGAAAAAGATGCATAAATGAGGCGGCGTATAAATGAGAGTTCACTGTATCTACAGGGTGTCCACTCCAATCGTGGACCAATAGCTAATTTCTTAACCGTTAGAGATAAGCATATAGTTCATTTGGGAAAAAATCTCTAAATTACGAAAGGAATTTTGGCTCTATTCAATGTTTTTCAAAAAATCAAATTTTGAAAGAGTTACGAAATTTAGATTTTTATACAGCCCCCCAGTCCTATCGATCATGTTTAGTAAAACATTCTTGACACTGTAACGTTTAAAACTAAAAAAAAATCACTGTTCTACGATAAAAATTGACCGAGTTATGACGTTTTGAAAAATCAAGATTTTGCATTATTTCATGACGTCATCGAGAGATCGCTGAAGGGACCGTATGCGAAATCCTTCAAAATCTTGATTTTTCAAAACGTCATAACTCGGTCAATTTTTGTGGTAGAAGAGTGATTTTTTTTTAGTTTTAAACATTACAGTGTCAAGAATGTTTTACTAAATATGATTGATATGACTGGGGGGCTGTATAAAAATTTAAATTTCGTAACTTTTTCAAAATTTGATTTTTTGAAAAACATTGAATAGACCCAAAATTCCTTTCGTAATTTAGAGATTTTTTCCCAAATGAACTATATGCTTATCTCTAACGGTTAAGAAATTAGCTATTGGTCCACGATAGGAGTGGACACCCTGTATAGGTGTGTATAAGTGATAACATCCCTTTAGACCCTAAATTACCCGTTAGAGTACATTAAATACTTTTAAGAAGTTAATATTATCTTATATTGGCTGTAACTCACTTTCCGTGTGACTCACGTTACAAAATAAATATCCTTATTTTTTGAATAAAAAAGCTAAAAAATATAAATTGGCTTATAATTTCTTTTTTGTAACATGCATGAGTAGGAGAAACAGGGAAAAAAATTAATTTATTAAGCTATAAAATTTCGAAATGTGAAAAAAATTAAGTTTATTTGACTCACGTTACACAAAATTTATAGGTTTAAAAGCTACTTTAAAAAATTATTTTAAGAATACATTTCTATTAGTACTATTAATAACTGTTTTCATATAACATAAATCTGTCGGAAAAAATGCAATTAAATTGTGGAAACAGGCTAAACCAATAAAATATGCTCGTTTAAAATTGTGTCTAACAGAGAGAGACTTTCACGAGATGGTGAGCTCATAGAACAAGTTCTCTTATAAAAAGAAAATTGTTCACCTGAAGTTACCTTATTCTAATTTGTAAACTTCAAGCAATATAGAGAACGTACCAAAAAAAAAAAAAAATTAACACAATTTTCCAATATTTATTTTTAACACCGAATTCCCATATTGCGTGGAATTGCCCAGTGCATTTTTTGCAGTGTAGGGAAATTATGTATGCAAAAAGAATGTTTCATTTTTGATTTTTTTTTTTTTTACTTATGGCTGCGCCACTGACGCGAATCCCAAAAACGGTTAAGTTACACACACACAATTACACAGAAAATACACTATTGGTAGCTTATTTTTCAATGGCGAATCAACGAAATTATAACGGGATTTGTTTTTCAACACACTCTTCATTCATTACAAACTTCATATATTATTCTTATTCTTCATATATTACAAACATAATTTATTGAAAATGATGAAAAGTAATAAAAGCATGTCTGAAAAATAATTCGAACAAAGATTAAAATTAATTTACGGCTAAAATTTTTACACTATTTTTTCCAAAGGCATGACAACCTTCAACAAAGAAATTAATTTGTTTCTAATTATTGAGGTCGGTGGCGGGTTTACCAAGTTACACATGTCGCAACTGTGACATAAGAGCCCGGAAAGGAATTTAAACTGCACATGAAAAAATGTTCACGTTAAACAAGGGGCTCCCAAAATGTATTGCAACAGTTTCTGAAGTGTGGGAGTCCAATGGTCATTGATTCAATTCAGTGAGTAAAGAAAAATGCATTGAAGCAAATTAAGAGAAAGAAAAAATGATCTATTTAAAGCTAACCGTTAATTGCGATAATTCGCTGCTTGAAGCAGTCTTTATTTTCTTTCTTCCAGCATCAAATGGATTTTTTGGAGCTCCAGCAAGTTTCACGGAGATATGTCTTCCACCGTGGCTAAGTTCCTCATGTTTTTGTTTATAATCGTCATCAAAAGTACTTCCACAAATTAAACACTCAACTTTATATCGTTTACGAATTCTCTTAATTTTAAGCAAAATCAATAAATTAAGTAAAACAGATAGATGTATTTCAGTACTATAATTAAAACTAAAAACAAGATTGAACTAGTTCGACGGTCGATTCTTTTAGTAGTGAAGAAAGTCAAGAAATGGAACTAATAAATGAAGCTAAGCAGATATTATTTTTCAGTACGAGAAATGGGAAAATCTGCTAGTACAGCAAAAAAAAAAAAAAAAAAACTGAAGTCGGAGTACAATATTAAAATTCTTTGCGTTCAAAGTGCAACATTTATGCATTGCAGCATTTTCACTGTATATTATCTGTCTTGTATGGGGTCATGCTACACACACTATGGAATTCACCGAAAGGCGCCAAGGAAAGAAACTGTTTGGTTTATGGTAAATAACATCAATAAAGGAACGAGATATATTTTTATTAATCGGATCTTCTCATTTTCAAAGATAATAAATGTTTAACAAAAAAGAGAAAGAATGCAGCCGCACGCACACTATATATATATATATATATATATATATATATATATATATATATATATATATATATATATATATATATATATATATATATATATATATATATATATATATATCAGTAGCGAGGCGTGACTTCAAGCGTCAGTCATCGCTAACTTTCAGGTCCCTAAAGAAATATACCAGACCATATGTTTCGCTCAGGCGTGTTTGTGATAAGAAATTTCTGAAAATTTTGGGCTGCCGTTTCCGAAATTTAATTTTTCAGTTTTCGAAAATTTTATTTCCGTTAAAGCAGGAAATTCTCCTCACACAATAAATGAAGTACACTTTGAAATGATAAAAATCATTCATGTTCTTTTTATGAGTTTTAAAACTAAATAGTAATTAAAAAATTCAACTAACCTTGTAAAAATCTTGGTTCACATATGCTTCTTTTTCAATTTGAAAAGTTCAAGCTTGCTGAAATGCAAAGCTCGAACGGCAACGCGCACTACTTTTTATGAAAAACATTTTAATTGAAACTAAAAGGAGAGAGTAAAAAAACAAAACCACGCACACATATATTCGTTTTTGAAAGTTCGATGAAGTTCCAAAACACAAAAGGTAACAGTGTTTTCCCCATGCAAAACTATCGTTGCAAACAATATTGTCTTCGACCCGTCGAGCTCATATAGGCGCCATCGTAAGATAACAATATTTTTCTAACCGCAACCCCTTTTTTTGAAAAATGTGACGCACCGAATTGAAAAAAAAAATAAAAAAGAATGAACGAAACAGGAGAAAAAAATCTCTACCCCTCCCCATCCAACCCCCACGATCCGCCAAAACTGAGAGTTGCCAGTAAAAATAAAATTTCCGCGGGTCATCGCCGATGAGTCTTACTGCATCTAAGGGAAGCTGTGAAAGAATCTGATTGGCTGAAATGGCTGACAAGCGAAAAAACTTGCGCGCGCACACACAAAACCGATGCGATATCTGTAGCGATGAGTGAAGGTCACGCCTAATCGTTTACTCAACAGATGGCACCACTAAAATAAAATTATTTGGAATATTAAATGATCCGAAAAAATAATCTGAAAATAAAATTTTAAAAACTTTAATTCTTCCAGTGCAAAACGAGGTTTGCCTTCAGGTCATCGGCGAATCGTTCGATGACTTGAGGCCTCGCTACTGATATATATATATATATATATATATATATATATATATATATATATATATATATATATATATATATATATATATATACAGGGTGTCCACTCCAATCGTGGACCAATAGCTAATTTCTAAACCGTTAAAGATAAGCATATAGTTTATTTAGGAAAAAATCTCAAAATTTTGAAAGGAATTTTGGGTCTATTCAATGTTTTTCAAAAAATCAAATTTTGAAAGAGTTACGAAATTTAAATTTTTATACAGCCCCCCAGTCCTATCAATCATATTTAGTAAAACATTCTTGACACTGTAACGTTTAAAACTAAAAAAAAATCACTCTTCTACCACAAAAATTGACCGAGTTATGACGTTTTGAAAAATCAAGATTTTGCACTGTTTCATGACGTCATCGAGAGATCGCTCCCTCAATGACGTCTGGAAATAATGCAAAATCTTGATTTTTCAAAACGTCATAACTCGGTCAATTTTTGTGGTAGAAGAGTGATTTTTTTTTAGTTCTAAACGTTAGAGTGTCAAGAATGTTTTACTAAATATGATTGATAGGCCTGGGGTGCTGTATAAAAATTTAAATTTCGTAACTCTTTCAAAATTTGATTTTTTGAAAAACATTGAATATACCCAAAATTCCTTTCATAATTTGGAAATTTTTTCCTAAATAAACTATAGGCTTATCTCTAACGGTTTAGAAATTAGCTATTGGTCCACGATTGGAGTGGACACCCTGTATATATATATATATATAATATATATATATATATATATATATATATATATATATATATATATATATATATATATATATATATATATATATATATATATATATATATATATATATATATATATATACAATATATTGCAAAAAAATATTTCAGTACTATCCCTGAATGTGCCGAATCATTGTCCGAATTTGCCGAATGAGGAAGATGTTTGGGAGGTCCCGGTGACCTCCCTGGACCTCCCTTTGGGGCGCTCCTGGCTGAACATCCCTAATTAAAGATTCGAAAATAAAAACACCTTATTATGTCCATGGCAAAAGGTTCCTTTTCCAATATGCAAAAATACATTGAAAATTTTATTTACTTTTTGTCTTAATTCAGCTGCCAACATGATACTTCATTTGGTAGAAACAGAAAAGTCAAGATTGAAAAAATCTTACCTGTAATTCAATACAGCCGAAGAGAAAATTTTCTATCGGAACTGAAACATCACATATATTAGTCTAGGAGCAACTGGTTTTCCGTGCGCTTTTTGTGATACAATTTTGACAGTTGGTTTTCTGAAAGGTATTGGCACCAAAAATACGAAAATAGATGTTGCCACCCCCAAAAATAGTGCTGTGGGGCGTAAGGGGGGGCCAAAGTTTCTTCACTAAAATAATTATATATATTCATTATTTCATGGCTTACAACCAGTTTTCAACGCGTAAAATGCTTAAATCCACTCAAGAATAACATTATAAAGCATAAAAAGCTAAATTCAAATTGCTGGCATGTGTTTCGGAGCTATTAAGAGCTCCTTTTTCAGTGTATAAGATGAGAGCTTATGAATGCAAATTCATCTGGCTGAAGGTGTTTTTTTCATTGAATAGAGGTTATCAAGCCCATCCTTTGAACAACCAGGGGGGTGGGAGTGCCGCATCGCTCCTCGCCCCTTTTAGAGTAAAATGCAACACTCAAATACAATAACCTTTGGGTTATTTCATGTCAAATCACCCAATGCCATGTACTGTCATGTCTTGGATTTTGCTCATTATTATTTTATTTGTTTATTTATTTTTTTGAGAGTTGATATCTATGAGAAAAGCTCAAGTTATTTTTTTTTTAGATTTTTCGAATAAAAATTAAGGTTTGGAGAATATTTTTCAAAAACCGGATTTTTTACCACTTTTCGGACTTAATTTTTTGATAAGAATTTAGAAAAATCTGCCTAATATCTTTATTTTTCAAGCAATTAAACTGATTTAGGTTTCAATTTCAAGCTATGACTTTTCTTTTTCAATATTATTAACAAAATAAAGCCTGTGGAAAGTAGAGTGGTGCTATCCAACAGTTGTTTTAATAAGTCTCTCCGGAGTACGAACAAACATCCGCATCATATTTTTTCTAGTATGAAGAAATATGCTCTTGATATGTTCAAAAATTACGAAGGTGTTTTTGTTTTTCAAAAATGAAACAAAAAAGCTGACTTTGCAGAAATGTTACTTTAAAATCAAGCTTTCTTTTTATTGAAAGAGAAAGCTAAAGAAAAAAAAATGTAAACAAAACTGCACTTTTTTATTTCAAAAAAGCAAAAAACACCCTCGTAATTTTTTTAACGTAACAACTAGCAAGAGCATGATTTGTTCACACTAGGAAAAAAAAATGATGTGGATGTTAGTTTGTACTCCAAAGATATAACACCTTAAAATTATCAATTGAAAACACATAAAATCTGACTTTAGATGATGAATAGCGCCACTTTACTTTCCACAGGGTATGTTTAGTTTTTACTAACATATAAAGCGCAACATTTTTACTCTAAATTGTTTACTGGATTATTTTCTATTTTATTGGCACAATTAATATTTTTTCAACCCTTTTTTGTTTAAAAGTCTATCAAAACAAAACAAAAAAACAAAAAAAAATCATGGGGTAGAAGTAGTTTCTATGTATTTTAGGCTAATCGTGACGTCTATAAAAATAATCATCAAAACGAAATGTGTGCCTTGACGTTTGACGTACTGCCTAAAATGTTTTCGTGCGACCTCCGCCGCATCTGCGCAGGCGCCAAGTCTCTTCGGACTTTCTCGAAATAGGGGGGAAAAGCAACGAGGAAGTAGTAAGCGAACAAAAGCTGAAGGCATCGGGTAGTGCGCATCCTAAACCTAACTCCCCTTCTTTAGATGGAAGCGTCCGTGGCTGCCAGGCGCACAAAATGCAAACAGACAGTACATAGCGCGGAGGTTCCGATATAGCCCTATACTTCGCAGCAACTTAACTTGGCAGTGACGTCACTACGGGCGGATGACGTCAGCGTGACGTTAGCCTATGAAAAACGAGCTAGATAAAACGTCACAGCCTACTTGGCGAATAAGAGGAAATCGCTGACCGCTTGTGAGCTCTTATTGGCTCCGCCCGTAGTGACGTCACTGCCAAGTTAAATTGCTTCGAAGTATAGAAATACTATTTTGTACTATTTTGCAGTGGATCAGCAAGTGGTGGCGTTGGCGTTACCAATTATTGAAACTAATTTTTTTTTTTTATAAGTTGATAAAAATCTCAAAAAATTGCATTTTTCCAAACTTCAACGCAATTGTGGCAAATCAAGAAATTAACGAAAAAATTTCAATTTTTTTTTTTATGTGAACTTTGCTTCCCCGACGCTACTTTGCGGAATATTACATCATCGAAATTAAAAAAAAAAAAAACATTTTCGACCCACCCTAATTTGCTATGAAAAACGAGTTAGATAAAACGTCACAGCCTATTTGGCGAATTAGAGGAGATCGCTAACTGCTTGAGAGCTCCTATTGGCTCCACCCGTAGTGACGTCACTGCCAAGTTAAGTTGCATTTCAGTATAGAAGCTTCTACGGCATATCACGAGAAAACTCGTCGTAATTAGCTCGGGGGTGGTTGAAAAGGATTTTTCGGCTGTTTATATGTTGGTAGGTACATATGCACGTGCTGACAGGTCAAAAAAACTACTGAACATTCATTCAGGGGTGAGCAAAATCAAAATTTAGACTCAAATTTGAGTGATTTTTTTTTTCGCAATCACAATACCTCTTTTACTACGTAAAAGGAAGTAAAAAACAAATACAGCAACGAATCCCGTCCCTATCAGGGGGTTCAATCAGCATTGCCCCCCCCCCCCGTTTGGAAGTTGATGTGTTTGTAAGCAAGTGGGCTTGTTCTCAGCTGTTTCTTGGTGTATTTGCATCCAGTTCATACCCCCCCCCCCAGTGTAGCGATTTTTCCCGCCCCTGACATCTCTGAATGACTGACCTGCAATGAAGACATTATATAGGCCGTAGTGGGCTGATCGGTAAGGCGTCGGACCAGGCGCGGATCCATAGGGGGAGTCATGGGGGTCATGACCCCCCCCCCACCTTAACCGACAAAATATAGCAAAAAATTGTGATTTTGGTACTTATATTGCGAAAAATATGCCGACCCCCCCCCCCCATTTTTGTACAAAAATTGCACTTTGACCCCCCCCCTTTCCGTAAATGACCCCCTCCTTAACCAGGCAACCTCCTTAACCTCCTTAACCTCGCAACTGAAGGGTCTAGGGTTCGATCCCAGTCGGACCAAAGACCCACCGTCCACACTAATGGTAGCTGGAAAACGTTAAAGATATTTCTGTACCTCAGAACCAGACTAACGTAAGTCCATTTTCGTCATTTTTCAGTAGAGGGGAAAAACGATTGTCGAACCGCAAAATGACGAAAGTGGACTTACGTTAGTCTGGTTCTGAGGTACAGATTTGTGCCAGCAAAGTCCTCCAAGTGAATCGATACTTTTAGGGGTACTGGACCATTGGTTTTCTAGGCCTCTGATCTGGTTCAAAAAAAAGTAAGACAGTTTATGAAGTAAATAAGTTGGAACACAAATCGTATTTGTTGCACAAATCGACTATAGATGGCAGCACTAAAGTAGAGTAGTCGGATCCAAGCTGGTAAATGTTTCGAAACTTTTGTTTTATGGTTGCTGAGCTGGCTTTCGTTAAATTTAGAAAATATCTGTAAATGTGAAAATCTGTGAATCTGCATAATTATGACAAGGAATTGTGTGTGTGGGGGGGGGAGGTACTTGTGGGATTATGGGAAAAAATGAAATGAAGTTAAAAAGTATTAATAAAAAATTAATTTGAAACTGTTACTTCCGATAGATAGCAGCACTAGCGATGTGTTTAGATAAATTTCAGAGCAATAGTGCTCAGTGCTCTTTCTCAATAATATGATAGATAAGTCTATATCCAAAGAAGTAAGAAGAGTAACATTAAAAAATTATGAATAAAAGAAAAATCGTCCCTTAAATTTACGATAGACCCCAGAGGGTACATACTTATTTTACTGATTTTTTTTTCTGCCTACGATATAATATTTAAAAAGACATTTCATAAGAAGAAATAAAATCAGCAATTAACATAAACTGGGAATAACTTTGAATACTTTTTTTCTTGTGATTGTGAACGATGTCATTTTTGATGAAGATCATATTAAAACGGCTACAGAACACACTTTACAATGGTTATGTGCTGCAATCTGTTAATAATGAATTGAAATAATACCAAGGTTCTAATTGAACACTGTTATTTTGTTAAAATGTTCATTTGGGGAAATTCAGACCCTTTTTTGGACCGTCCCTAAAAAGGGACGTTAGGCATTAATGAGTTAAAAGAAAGGAAATACTAATTCGTAGCGGGGGGGGGGGGGTAAAGCCCACATTTGTTCCCCCAGCCCCTCATCGGCTGACACTATTTAACTAATTAACCCACTGGTGCATTCACCTACAAAGCTTCCAAGCTTCGGTGCTGGTTTTCAGTTCCCTCTGTGGAACTCCCTCGCCAGACGTCAACCTGCGAATGAGACCTCCAAGGATGTGGGGGAGTTTCGCCACTCTCTTGCAAGAGAGAGTGCAAGGTCGGATGCGGAATCGGAGCGTGGCTTTGGTGACGTCACCCTTTCATTTCAAGACGCCGAGTTTTGATTTAACCCATTAATGCCTGACATTTTTTTTCCAAAGATATTTTGTGTACTGGTTACAATCGGTGTTTAATGGACAGGAACAATAATTTTAAAAATATCATGTAAGGAATATTTTTTTTTAAGGAAAGAAAAATCGTCCCTTAAAAGTCACGATAGACCCCAGAGAGTACATACTTTTTCTACTAAAACATTTTTCTGCCTACGATATAATATTTAAAACGACATTTTATAAAAAGAAATAAAATCAGCAATTAACACAAACTGGGAAGCTGGGAATCACTTTGAAAACTTAGCTTGTTTTCTTGAGATTGTGAACGATGTCATTTTTGATAACGATCATATTAAAACGGCTACAGAACACACTTTACAATGGTCATGTGCTGCAATCTGTTAATAACGAATTGAAACAATACCAAGGTACTAATGGAACACTGTTATTTGGTTGAAATGTTCATTTTTGGGGAATTCAGACCCCTTTTTTGGACCGTCCCCAAAAAGGGACGCTAGGCATTAATGGGTCAAGATCAAGAGTGAGAAAACGATTTTGTCGCTCTAACGACGAGTAAAATAAGAAATAAAAATTGTTTTATTTTTATTTTTATTGATTTTTTTTATTTTTTAAGTGAGAACTTCTTTTGGCACGCTGGGCATTTTTTTGAGATAAGGGGAAAAAAAGTGAACTTGCGTTATTGTTACCTCTGTATATAATATCACATCTGCATAATAATCGTATATTATGAACGTACGTACGTAAATGCACATGAATGTTGGCATTTTTTTTTTTGTAGATGGAGGAAACGATTGAACTTGGGACACCGTTACACGCATTTCTGTCTATATGCAGTGGCGTCGCTAGCAAGGGTGTCAGCCGGGGGAGGTAATACGTGATGTCACCCCCTCATAATCATCAATCGGAAAAAAAAAGCGTTTTATGTTTCAAAAGAAAACAAAATTCATGCAATGCTCATGAAAAACATGTTATTATTTGTGTCATAAGGAAATTTTGCATCAGCTATTGTACAAAAAACACACAAAAAAACGCATTTCATTAAAAACTTGCCTTGGATGTATATGTGCTCCATTTTCCCATTGTTTCTAAAAAAATTTCTTTCAACAAAATTCTAAGATTTCTTTTGTATATGCAAACAGTGACATATCCAAAGGTTGGATTTAGAAATTCATCCACCTCTGAAGCTCAGAAATGTTTCTTTTCTATAATGTACTAGCTGGGCTGGCAATTTTGGGGGACGCTGCTTCAATTTCCTAACTGTACCGCCATTTGGTTCGACTCTCACAATACACATGCCGTACGCCACCATCTACAGGATTGACAACCATTCACATCACAACGACACGAAGAGAAAGGACAAGGACACAAGTTAAAACTAAAATTAAAAATTTAAAAAACCCCTGACTAAGCTTTAAACTATAAAATCAATTGCAAGAGTTTGCTTTACTTCGGTGCCAACAATGAAAACGGTTCCGATCGCGTGAATAAAGGATAAGCTGCATTTGCTAAAAAAAACGCTATAACTCGCGTTCTGTATATAGAATTGGAAGATCCAATTACATCGTATCAGACGCGGAAAAATTTTCTCTTCCATTTGGTGCTATTTTTTTTAAAGTTTTGAAGTATGTTTTCAATGCTAAAGCTCCGAAAAACCTTTGAAAGGTTTTTAATTAATATCTTCGTTAATTAATACCGTCCGAAGACGCAACCTACACTGTAAAAAAAAATCCGTCAAATTTACGGAAAAAAACTGGCAGCCTGGCTGCCAGTTTTTTTCCGTTTATTTAACAGAAATCTTCCGTAATTTTTTAACAGACTCTCCGTTTTTTAACGGAATATCTCTGTAATTGCAACAGTTTTTAACCGTTTTTATAACAGGTTGATTTCATCACTTTACGGAGAAAATCTGTTAAAAAAACGGTTAAAAACTGTTGCAATTACAGAGATATTCCGCTAAAAAACGGAGAGTCTGTTAAAAAATTACGGAAGATTTCTGTTAAATAAACGGAAAAAAACTGGCAGCCTAGGCTGCCAGTTTTTTTCCGTAAATTTGACGGATTTTTTTTTTTCCGTAAGTTTGATGGATTTTTTTTTTGCAGTGTACGAACCAGAAACAGGTGGATGCAAAAAAAAAAAAAGCAAATTTAATACACAACGAAGATTTTTCCCAATTTCTCAGTTTTTAAGATAGGTTTAAAGGGGTTGTTGACATTATGCTGCCTGCCAGTCTTACATGCCCCCGAAATTACACAATAACCGAGTGACGCAAAACAAGCCATTCTCACAAACTTTTATAGTTTCGGTGTACGTAGCGCGTTAGCGTTGCGTCTGCTACCTTATTTTCCTGTGCGATTCTTGCTTCTTATGGCCCCTCTAACACCCCTAAAAGTTTGTACAATTTAATTTTTATGTCTGAAACATGTTGTACAGAAGAAACTTGCTAAAAAAATAACTATTTTTAAACTGTCTTTTAGATTAATAAAATCAAAAATTTAAGTGAGAAAATATGCCTAGGCAGTATAGTTGAACTTTCACGTTAATTGAAACACGCTTAGGCAAAAGTTGAAAATATGTATCTCTTGGATCTATGGATGTTATAAAAAATACTATAATTAAACAAAAAAATATTTTATTGCCATAAGTACACAAGAGTAATTACAAAGAGTAGTGTAAATACAGAAATGGA